>JASANS010002395.1:0-82545 GCA_030849605.1 Wallacemonas sp. 195SL | reverse complement strand
CTGGCTTCCAGTCCATACTACCCTTAGTGACAGGTAACGCCCGAAAGTCCCCGAAAGAATTCCTCAATGCTTCGCCGCTAGCGAGCACGGACGTATCACTGTCATTATTACCATGTCTCGTTGTTGTTGTTCACAAGCGTGAATGCATGTGTGTCGGTGTTGTTTTTGTTGTTGTTTTGCACTGGATCATATCAACAGCGTCTTCTATGCATCAGATCATCGCAGTGCGAACCGCCATGGCAGCCAATGTAAACGCCCAAACGCAGAAGGTGTCGGATTGGTGTCATTTCACGCATCTTGACCCGATCATGCCGCACCAACTCTCTAATTTTTTTCTAGCTGTGGTTTTGTACCACGAAAGCAAATTGTCGTTCTTTTCGCTTTCAATTCTGAAAGCCCTACCACTGTCCCTCTCTCTCTCCAACGGCTGCTCTTGCGTACTTGCTTACTTGCGACTTTTTTTTTGTTTTGTTTGGTTTCCCCGTGCTCCGACACAGGTTTGGTCATTATTGAGTTCAGACGGTTGAACTCTCGAAGCAAACAAACAACTACACAAAAAAACAATCAGAAAACACACCAAAGCAAAACGATAGTACTTTATCGGAATCAGTAACGACCCTGTCCTGTTTGGGGGCCTTTGTCTTTTCGTCATGTCTCAGCAACGAGAACCGCAATGCAGCCCCAAGGGAGGCGGCTCGCTATTGGGTGCAGGGATCACCTGCGACGCATTGTACAACGTGCAGGATGACGCCCCTTTCCCTCGCTTTGACATGGTGTCTATTCCAATTGACATCCCCTCTGGTGAAGAGCTCCTCTCCGTTGACGTCCAGTCGGGCGTGTGCGCCACACTCGACACCTCTGGTACTGTCATTGTGCGTGAGGTGGAAAGCGATGTGGTGGTGTTGCGTGAGCACGTCCTAAATCCGCATAAGCTCTTTCTTCATCCGTCCGCGACTCACCTCATCGTGTTCTGTGCCGAAGGGGAAGCCCACTACTTTGCGACACGGGACCGCCGAGCGCGTGTCTCTGTTCGTCTGCAACCAGGCGCGTCTGCGGCTGCAGGGGCTTCGGCGGTTCCGGAGAGTACAGGCCTGTTTGTGCGGAGCTTTCGCGCGACGAGTGCCTCGCCACCGCGGGGTGGTTCACTCATGGTCGCAGCTACATCCACGGCAAAGACGACGACTGGTAACTATGTAGGCGAGTCGGTGGCATGGCTGCCCGATACACTCTGTAGCAGCCCGGCCGACAGAGGCACGGGGGTTGCTGAGTGCGTGCACTGCCTCGTCGGTTGTGCTCACGGCGGGACCATTCTGGTGCTTGAAATTGCCGTTGGTGCGAGTGGCAAGAGCCCGAGTGTGCGATGTGGATCATTTCCCTCCCCACCCGCCCTTATCCCGGCGCTGCCGATTGCGTCCATTGTGCTGGAGCCGCTGCCTGAGAGTCAAGGGAAGGGGTGCCTGTGCATGGTGGCCAACGCGTCACAGCTGCTGCGCGTCACATTTGAGGCAACGCACCCTAGTACGCCGGTCACCACCACCCCTGCGGGCTCAATCTCCACCTCGATGGTGGCACGCTTCATGTCTGCGATGGAGTCCGGTGCTGCTGAGTGGGAGGTAAAAGAATACCCCTACATTGCGGACACTGTCTCGAGCAGTTCCAGACGTAGCACTGCCCCTCCCTGTGGTCACATTGCACTTTTTCGCCCGTCACAATCCCAACCCGTGCACGCGTACGCGTGGACCAACAGCGTCGGTGTCCTCCACGGTGTGCTGCCTCGTTCACCCACGACCGCCACTGACAGCCGCGACGGAGACGTCTTCGGCTGTGAGCACTTCATCTCGTTCGCTAACCTGACCTGTGAAGGGAGCAACAATCACGGCACCTCCGTGTCTGGTCGTCACCAATCGCCACCCTCCACAGCGGTCTCCGCCGCTGCACCCCCTCTTTTCCCCATCACTCCTCCCACGCTTGTGGTGCCTACAGCATTTCACCTCGTGATGGTTTTTCCTCACCGGTGCATCGTGCTAAACCAGCCGCCTGGTCTGTGCTGGGAAACAAAGGCAACGCATCGGTCTGGCTCTGCTGTGTCGGGCTACGCTGAGAGGCGACACGCGGACGGCGGAACATCGCTGACTGACGTTCTCTCCCGCGTCCGCTTCGATCCGTTCCGCAACGCACGCCACGTCGTCAACCTGCTCGGTGCGGGGCGTGATGTGCACGAGGGGAAGCTGTACGTTTACGGTGACCGGCAGCTGTGGGTCTTGTTCGTGGAAGGCGAACACCGCCGGCAGTGGCGCCTCTTTTTGGAGCGCGCAATGGACGCGGATCGGCACTCTCTTGTGACGCGGAAGCGGCTTTTCCGTGCTGCCCACCAGCTCTCGCAAACGCAGCCTGCCGCACATTCCTTGGTGCAGTTTCTTCGTGGGCAGTTCTACCTCGACTCGTGCAGCGACTCAGAGGCGGCGACATCGGTCTTCGCCACGTGTGACTGGTTCGACGAGGTGTACGCTGTCATGCGCGTGGCGACTCACCTCGTGCGCACACAAGCGTTGACAGAAAGCCCACAAAAGAGCGTGATGGCCAGTTTCCTGGCGAAGCGGTTCTCCCGACTGGCGCGGATTTACGAACGGGCACACTCGTCCATGCTGGAGAGTGCGGCACCGTCGCCTTCGTCCGCGACTGCCACGTCACTCGCCACCCGTGCGGATAGCCTGATGCCTCAGCTCGCCTCTCTTTTAGCTTTTGCTGTGGTGGAGGAGCTCGATGTTGTCACCCAGGAGGCGTACCCAAGCACGGGTGCCTCCGTCCAGTCGGTGTCATCGGCACAACGTCAACCAGACAGCGGCGGTGGCGGCGGGCTTGAATCATGTCTGCAGCGTGCCGCCGCCGAGGCACCTTGTCTCTTCGCACAGCCTGGCTTTGCCCCACTGCTGATTCACCTGCTCGAGGAACAAGGCCGGCAGGACTGTGCGCTGCGCGTGGCACCACTCACCGGGCAGCACGCTTACGTGGTGGCGTACCATGTGGCGATGGGTCAGTTCGCGAGCGCCATCGAGGTGCTTGCGAAATACAGCGCGGGCCGACCCGAGATGGCGGCAGTGTGGTACGCGCACGCCTCTGTTCTCATCGTGGAGCGGCCAGTGGCGTTGGTGACGGCGATGTTGCGCACCATGTTCAAGGACGAGCAGGCCGGTCGGCCGCAGCTCCTTGACCTCGAACGACTGTTGCCTGCGTTGGCACGCTACGACACGACACACAATGAAGCAGAGGACAACGAGGAGAACCAGGTCGTGGTGTTGCTTGAGCAAGGTCTCACGCGGTTCCAGTGTGTGTCCACGGCGGTGCACACCTTCTACTTGTCCGTGCTGGCCGCGTCCCACGACGCGGAACGCTTGGAGGAGTTCATCACTGGCTCGCTCTTCTATGACCACAACTTTGCGCTTCGCGAGTGTCTCCGTCACGGCAACGCGCAGGCGTGCATCCTGCTCTACAAGCAGTTGCGCCTGTACGAGGACGCAGTCCGCATGGCTCTCAAGCAGTCCGCCCCGCCGCCCATCGGCAGCAGCGACGACGACGCGACCACCGGCCCGAGCGCGACGTGGCCTGGTCTCTCACAAGCCGAAGATATTCTGCGTGGCATTGGCGACAAGGTCAGTGAGGAGACCGTGAAACGACTGTGGCTCATGACGGCCGAGTACGCGATGCAACGCCAAGGCGTGCGGGCGACACTTGCGGTCGTGGAGGACTCTGGCGGCGTCCTGCACCTCGACGACATTCTTGGCAGAATCGCCGACGACACCGTCGTGCAAGACCTCAAGGGCGTCTTGATGGCCAGATTGGACCGTTACACCGACGAAGGCGCCGCGCTGCGCCGTCGCCAGGAAGAAGCCTTTCAGACGGCGGAGGCGGTGAAGGTGGAGCTGGGGCGGCTGCGGCATCAGTACGGCTATGTCGCCGGACATCAGCGGTGCTTGCTTTGCAACCGTCCTCTTCTCCAAGGCACACAGCCGTACGTCCTGTACCCATCCTGCCAGCACGTGGTGCACGAGTCGTGTGCGGTGGCACGTTTGGAGGAAATGGGCGGCCTGGAGGCCTTCTTCACCGACGAGGGCATCGCGCCGTACGTGCTCGACGGCGTCTGTTCGCTCGAAGAGCTGGTGCACGTCGACTGTGTTGTTTGTGGAGAGGCCGCCATTGTCGAGCTTGACATCCCGCTATGTGAAGAGGATGCGTCCTGGGCGATTTGACGAGCAGCGCCTCACGCCGTTGCGTGCTCTTCCGACGTTTCTCTGTCTTCTGATGGTTTGCTTTTTTTTTTTTTTCTTCTTCTTCTTGCGTCTTGAACTCTGACAATTTCACCCTGCCGTCACAACAACTGCACACACAACTATACACACCACGTCGGCCTGTGATGTCAACCCCACATCTCGGCACGCTGGTGCGCGGCCGCCCCCTCTTCCTGCGTTGAGCGTGGTCTCGTGCAGTCCGCATTTTTCTTCCCCACGCACGCCGACGTGCACATTCACCCCCTCTGCCCCCACCAAGCCCACGCTCGTCTCTCCTCCTCTCTTTCCTCCTTCGCGTTTCCTTGTTTTTTTGTGATGGCGCCGCGGCGTGGGTGCAGAGGGTGGTGTGGGTGCAGAGGGTGGTGTGGGTGCAGAGGGTGGTGTGGGTGCGGAGGGTGGTGTGGGTGCGGAGGGTGGTGTGGGTGCGGAGGGTGGTGTGGGTGCAGAGGGTGGTGTGGGTGCAGGGGGGGGCGCCGTCCCCCCACCCCCACCCGGCGGGGAGGCGCCACCCGGGAGGGGCAGCGAAACGACGGCAGGCGCCACCCGCTCTTTTTTTTCTTCCCCCCCCCCCCCCCTTGCCCGCTGGTGTTGCTTTTCTTTTTGTTCGCGCCGCCGTGTGGCTGAGGTAATCAATTTCATTCAAAAGATAAAGAGAGTAATAAGAGACATACACGAGATGAGGGTATAAAATGTTGAAAAATCAGGTACACGCAGGGCGGCATCGCTCACTCTTCCTGCTCGCCGTGCGCGGCGCGGTTCAGGAGAAACAGGGTGCGACTGGTTGTGGAGTACGGCGTGGGCCACAGCATGGGCGTTGTGGCCTGGTAGACGGCGTAAAGCGGGTACTTGTCGCTCGTCAAACGCTCCGTAATCACGCCAGTCGAAAAGATCGTCAACACCTGCAGTGCCACGCAGCCCGCCATCTGCCACCACGGCAACCACGACCACTGCTGACTGCACCCGGCAACGGCCAGGCCGATCCAGATGGACGACTCGCACGCCACATTCATGTGCCGGCTGTACCCGAACACACCGGTCACGCAGAAACCGAAGCGCAGCGATGGGTCCTGGCGCACGGCCGCGGGCTGGCGTTTGCGCGTCTGGAAGCGCCACTGTTCGTTGTCGCACTTGGCCTCGAGGGCGATGCAGGCGAAAATGAAGCCGGCGAAGAGCCAATCACGCGCCGTCATCGGTGTGGCGGGGATGGCGCACAACGGCAAAGTGATAGCCCACAACAGCACCGTCTGGAAAAGCGAGATGATGAGCAGGTTAAACAGCACCCAGACACAGCGAACGGAGCGCAGAATAGGCCAGGTGCGGACGTGGTTCCACCGGTAATCCTCGCCCCCGCGAAAGTACCCTCCGCGGCGGTAAAAATTGAGTGTGAGCCGCACGCCCCAGATCGTGATGATACCGGTGAAGACGCTGTTCTTGTTCAGCCACGTCGATGAGGAGTGGGACGGGTCGCGTGCAGCGTACGCAGCGTGGATCCACGCGTACACCACGGGCACAATGGACCACGTGCGGTCCACCCACGAGTAGTTGTCGTTGACATGCGAGCACACAAAAACAAGCACAAACACAGCCAACATCAGGCACCCGGACAGGTTCACTGAGTTGGCGGTCATCCATGTGTAGGACTCGTGCCATGAAGGCAGCAGCACAGTGGCACCCGACATGGATAGATGCGTTTCAGTGTGTATAAGCTGATAGGCGCAAGTATGTGGGTAGGTTTATACAGAGAGGGGGGGGACGACAGAGAACGGGTATCTACACATATGCAACGGAGCAGGAACAAGGTGACGAGGAGGGAGTGCGTATGTGTGTTGGTATGGGAGAAGGGGGGGGGGGTGAAGGACACCAGGAGACAGCTTTAGTTCTGCTGTTTTTGGTGCTATTCCAGAAAGCAATACCATGCCGAAACACCGGGGTGTCATCGCCGAGAGTGAGCAGGATTGCAAAAGCGGAGTTCTCGCATGGCCTCAACAAAACCTTTCGGCATCGCTTTCCTGAACCATTTATCTTCTTCCGTTGTGTGTATGTGTGTTTCTTATGAAATGTTTAACTGCTCGACGGTCGCAAATCAACTAGAACCACAACAAAGGAAAGCGGAGGCAAGGACCACCGATGATCTCCACTACGAGCCACTCGCCTCCGCCTCGGAGTCCATCGCACAGTCCGTGTGGTGCGCCGGCGCAGAAGCGGCAGCAGGTGGGGTGGTGCTCTCCTTCACGACGCGCGGCGGGGCTGGAGGTGGCTTTGCGAGCGCCATAAATACCGCGTCAGCTTCCGTGGGTACCAGTGAGACCTGCTCCCCCAGTGCATCGCATCCCCAGGTCGACAGGACTCGTTCTGCCTGCGTGAGGCGCAGCGGGTTGAGATGTGCGACGACATCACGCGCCGTGTTGACCAGCATGGTAGTCGAGCGTCCCAACGTGAGCTTAGCTCCGTCATCGGGCGTGCACTCGCGAACCGCACGAATCACTTCTGGGGAAAAGTGACCGCGCACACCGAGGACAGCCAAACAGTGGCCAAGAGCTGTCAACGGCGCGCGGCTCTCCTCTGATTGTGTCTCTGAGCCGTCTACGCACTGCGCTGCTGGCGTCACGGCGTCATCCTCGGTCGCCGCGTCGGCCGCCTTCGTCTTTGGTGCCACAACCACTCGACCCGCACCAATCTTGGAGGCAATGCCACTCCGCTGCACTGCCGCGCGGAGAGACCCGATCGTGGGCTGTCCGCTCTGGTGCACTTGCAAACCATAGTCCACGCAGCCGCCACACACATAGCCTTTCAAGTTCCACAGGGCGGCGCGCAGCAACAGGAGACCGTCATCCGCACTCCCTTGGGTGCCGCCACGGAGCTGTGCCTTGGCGGTGGCACGTTTGCTCTTGGGGGTCACAACGTGCGCCATCAACGGCCCATCACGGGCGAACAAGCGCCGAAGCAGCTCCGCGTCCACNCCAGCAGCGCGTCTGGTAGTGGTGGATTCGGGACGGCCTGCGACCAGTGCGTAAAGAGCTCCGCGACGGACGTCAGCCCGTAGTCGAACGGGTCCATGAGGGTGAAGAAGCGGTACGGAATGGCGCACATGGACACAATGACGAGATCAGAGTCGTTCCCCACGATCGTGAAGGCATCATCGTCTTTGTATGTGCCCGCGGCGAGATCGGTTTGGTAAATGTGACGAATATACCGTGCAATCTTGACTTCGCCTTCACCCGGCTCGGACGAGCGACTGACAAGCTCCCTCGTCCACGTCCGCGTGCCGCGTTTCGCGGCGTCCTTGAGAAACTGAATCGCCGCCTCCTCACACGCGTACACAAACTCGGAGCCTGTCACAATTTCTTCCGTGCGCAGAGGCACGGCCTTGTGGACAAGATCGCACGTGTAAAGTGGGGCAGATGTGCCGTCTCCACGGTAAGAAGCGGCGCTAGCCGGGCCAAGCGACGGTGGATTGCACGGCAAGCCACAGCGACGCTCCTTTTGTTCGGCAATCTTTGCATGCGGGGCGGGCCCGTCAAACACGAGTACAAGAGACACCGACGGCTGCGCACGACGCAGAATCTCCTCGAGGTGCGCATGCACGGCGAGAAGTGTGTCCTTGGTGTTGGGCTTCCTTGATGAGAAGGATGTGTGCAGCACAGCGTTCATATCCACAAAGAGGTGCTCGGGGCGAAGCGCGTACGGGATTCCGTTTTTCTCGAAGTTCTTTTGAGCCGACCGACTGGGGTATTCGTAGACAACATGGTGATGCTCCAAGTAGCCCCACAGTCCTTTCACACCCATCCCGCCAAGTTCAGTGGTGAGTGTGTTGTCCTCGTGTACGTGTGCACTTTGTGAAGAAAGGGAACATCAGGGAGAGAAAGAAGGCGAAGGAGGAAACGTTGGTACAAATAAATGATGATGGTTTGGCTGCGTGGAAGAGGGTCATCCTCTGGAAGGTACGTGGCACAGTTGAATTTGGGTCCCGCATGCGGCAAGCATTTTTGCACCGAGTATAGCGTATTCACGCGTGATAGGGGCTGTTTGGGAGACACTAGCCGATTGTGTGCCGTCGCTCCGTGTACGTAGAATCGGGCGGCTTGAATATGGGACGTACAGAGGACGCTTGGTCGCAGCAGTTTGAGTATTCGTATGTGTTTTTGATGCACGGATCCCGCGAAAAAAAAAATCACTGCTAAAGCCAATGTAAAGGGCGGGGCGCCGATAGAACACAGAATTCGACACAAAAAAGAAACAAAGCATACAAGCATTTGGTAGAAGAAAAAAAACATGATGATGAAGTAGAAATCATAAAAGCATAGAAAAAGAAAATAAGAGAATTGAAAAGGCACAAAAAAAACAAAAAAGAAAAGCGCGGCGAAGTAAAATGACAACGGTGTGTGCATGCGGATGTCACCAACAACAACAACAAAAACGAGTGTGTAGCTGCACGACTCTGCGAGCACCGTCGATAAGAATTTGAAGTGAGTCAATGTGTGGGTTCGGGCAAAGTGCTCCCGCGTGTATCTCCTTCAGTCCTTCTGGGTATCGGTGAAGACGTGGCTTGCCTCGATAGTAGTAACGTGTTGTTACGAATGGAACTTTGAAGATGTCAGTTGTGAGAGAGAGAACGGGAAGTGGTTCCTCAAAATCGGAAGCATGCGACAGTTTGCCAAAATTGCAAGCAGTTCCACAAGACACGTTTGTTTCCGCCAACCATACGCAAGGTAGGACAACCTACATGGACAGGAAGCGGGCAAACACTCAAGGAAACAAGCAAAGGGGCGGAGCAAGAACTCAAAGTCAAGACTCCCCATCCACAGCGTGGTGGAAAATAAAAGCGAGAAGGGGGGAATATAGAAACATAGAGGAAAAAAACAGAACGAGACATGACATGGTGTGCAGAAATTTGAAAGCCAATCTTTATTGTGGTCAGACCCATAGACACGCCTGCTCACATGCGGAAACGAGGGAGAAAAAAGAAGAGAAAAAGAGAAGAGAAAACAAGGTCAGCACAAAGTAGCAAATGGAGAGAAAATGAAAAACAAGGGCGAAAGAAAAGAGTTTCTCCCACACTTCTGATTGACAAGAGCAAGGGGGAAAAAATAAAAGAGGCGTCTTGATAATCACTCTGAGTGTCACTCGGTGAGAGGGACAGCTCAGGGTGTAAATAAAAGTGTGGAACTTTGCCAAGCAGCTTACACATGGGGCTCATTATGGTGTGCTCTCTACCCACCTCCAGACAGGCAAGACAGGCAAGCAACGCTCGAGACGGATGCAGCGCAAAGTGACACACAAAAGAGGGGATGAAGCGGAAGCGTCAATACGAAAGAAAGAAAGGGGAAGTAAATAAAGGGGAGAGAGAGAGAAAGCAAAAACAAAAAAACTCAATAGTGCTTTTGAGTAAGGTACTGTCAATACAAAAAAAAATCAACGAGAGGAAAACGAGCCAAAAAAAAAGGGGGGAAAACAAAACGAATTACATGAGAATGGCGATGAGTTCACATGTGCTCTAATGACAGCACGCGCAATCCAGCGTGCGGGGCCATCAGGTCACGAGTAAGGTGGTCTGCCGGAACGTTGTGGCGAAGAGGCGGTGCATTAGGTGAAAAACGTGTGTGGGGGCGCCGCGCCAACGCGCTGCGGTGGTTGGGCCGCGCCACGAGAAGGTCTTGGTGCGCGTGTGTATCCGTCACCTGGACGTTATCGTTGAAAATGACGGAAGATTGTGCGGATCGTTTGCAGCCAGTGTCTTGCGCACCTCGAGGGCTGCCTGTGATGGACACGGAGCCGTGTCGCGACATGGTTGAGCCTTCGCCAAAGTGGGCCAGAGGCATGAGGCCGTCCGTCGCAGGACTGTGAAGTTCTGCGCTGTTGGCGAGCCCTGTCGCCCCGTCAGCCACTTCTGAGCTGCTGAGTTGCGAATTGGGGGCGTTCGAAACGACGTGAGGGGTCTGCGTGTTGCGCACAAAGGAGACTTTCCGGTTAAAGCTGGTTGTGCTGTTGAAGCCGAAGCCGACACGCTTACTGTCACGGTCCACGGTGGACGAAAAACGCCGCGAGTTGATGGAGCTGTCAGAAACACCCAGGAGGCGCATGCCCACCCCGCTGCTGTACTCGTTGTCATCCGACCACGAGTCCTCGCTGCTGGTCTCGTCGCCGTCGTCGCTGCTGCGCGAAGGGCAGGAGTCTTGGCGTTGGCACCGTTCGAGGCTGAGACCGCCCAGCCCACTCTGGCCACTTTGGCCGCTCTGAGCGCTATTTTTGCGCTGCAGAGATGAGTCGTGCAGCATGATTGAGCGAGGGGTGCCAGTGCTCTCGGGACATGGAGAGGCATTGACGGGCTCGGCGACCGTCTCGCTCACAATGGCGGCAGGGCACGTGGAGCGGCGCGGGAGAAACGTCGAGAAGTCACTCATGACAGTTCCGTCGTGGACGCGAGGCTCCGAGTTGTGCGCACTCAGCCGTGGCTCGCGTCGCGCGGAAAGAGTGTCGGTCGCGATCCCCTCCTGCTCGCCATCGTGGAACTTTTCAGCGACCTTGGTGTCAGGCATCATGTGGGCGTGGTGGGACAGCCGCCGCTGTTCAGGCGCATCTTGGGGCACGCGCTGCAGTTGCCGCTCTCGTTGTGTTGTGGGTCGGCCAGCAGTGACTACAGTGCCACCGCTCCGATTCCACTCGTCACGTGCCAGTGGAGAGCTCGATTCGTTTCCCATTGGTGTGCCTATCTATTTTGCTATGAGTTGCTGGGCACCTTTTTTTTTCTTTTCGTTTGTTTGTTTTACTATGCGCGTGGTAAAGTGCAAAATGACGAAGACAAAAAAGTCAAGACAGGCCAGGGTTGTCCCAAAGCTGTTCTTCCCTGCCCGTTCCCTTGCCGGTATTACTGTATCGCGTTGTGACGCCTCTAGTGCAGGCAATAAATGCTAAAAAGACCTTTTACAAGCTGGTTTTGTTTCGAAGTGCGCCAAGAATAATCTGATTTGACGTACACGATGATGTGCTGGACAGCCAGTTCACCGACGACAGAGAGGGGGGAAGTATCAGTAAATGGAAAAAAAAATCTGAAGCAAAACGTAAAAAAAAAAAAAAAGAGTGGAGGAGTGGAACCAATCTCAGAGCTTAGCAACAGAGCTCAGATGGATATGGTAGACTGAAAAAGAGAGCAAAGGGGAGCTTTTATTAATCTCTTTGTCTCGACAGTTTACCTTCTTCTCTTTCGGCTACGGGTAGGGTTTGTCTTGTGTAATGTACTGGCACTCACAAGATATGTTGATAATCAGAGTGTGAGATGCCAGTCCTCTGTGTTTTTTCTTTTTCTTATTGGGAGCTTCGATAGGGAGAGATGAGGGGAGGGGGGGGGATGTTGAAAGAGAATGCACGGACTGCACCATGACGAGAACAGAGTTGTCATTCACCCCATTCGTGGACACATGCTACAGTTGAAGGAGTGGGTTCGAGCCACGATGGTCCCAAAGCAGGTGTAACCTCATTTAAACGTCACTCAGTGTGTGTGTGTGTGTGTACTTTGTAATTGCTGAGAAACGGAGTAAGTGATGCGCGGTGTACGTATTGACACACGGTGCCATGCTATCGATGTTTATGTTGTGTGCTTTAATTGAGCATCGTATGAATGACAGGCCGCATTGCTCAGTGTAGTCGGACACGGCACCACCCGGACGAGCGCCTCCAAGCAACAGATCAACTCAAAGGGGGAAAAAAGAAGAAAAAAAAAAGAGAAAGAGAGAAAAGATACACGCACACAAGAATAATCGAGAGGAGAATAATTGAGATGCACCATCGAATCGGCAAAAAAAAAACCAATACTAGAGAGCCGGAGAAAGAGAGAGAGAGACTGAGAGAGCGCCACTACAAGGGATGTGACCCCTCCAGCGCCTCCTTCAGCTGCTTTTTCAACACGGACTTGAGCACAGGCTTCGCCAAGGTGGTCAGCACGTTGAGCTTTGTCACGTCAGAGGAGACGCTCAGAGAGCCCAGTTTGACATTGGCCTCTTCAATAATGACAAACACCTTTCCAGACGACAAGAGCCACGCGCCACCGACAAGGTCTACAGATGCCTTTTTGCACGCCAACGTCATAGTGCCCTTTGTTACGCCCGTCACGAAGTTAGACGACTCGCCCGACGTGATCTCACCCGTGCGGCGTTGCTGTGCTGTCTGAGCAGGTCGTTCTTGTGCATTTTTGCGTCTCTCCTTCGCTGCCGTGGTCTCGTCAATGTACGCAAATGAAACCGGATCCAGTGCGAATTCCTTGACATGCACTTTGATGCGGAGACGGCTGCCTTCATCCTGAAACTGGGCGACGCACTTCTCACTGTCAAGGGTCAGCGCGCGTACACGGATCTCTCCGGTGGAAACGAGCTTGCAGCCACATAGCGGAATCTCCACAGGGACTTCGCGAAGCCCTTCCGAGACTCGCTTACCGACCAGCTCCAACGACAACACGGAGAGCAAGCGCGTCGCCACCAGCTCCACGCGGTTCACCAAAAGTGGGCAATTGTCATGCAGCTCCCTCACCAGCTCACACCGGTTCTTGAAGTCAAACACACCGTCGTAGGGCTTCAGCGCGCTAATTGTTTGGTCCCACTGCGCAACCTCTCGTTCGAGATACGCAGACGTGCTCATGGCCTTCACGTTTGGCTCCGTGTCATAGCCAACGGTCGGGACACCGTGGTTCACGGCTGCGGCGTTTGGGACTGCCCGGGCCCCTTGAGGTGAGGATGCTGGGCCGTGCTCGGGGGTTGCTGCATCGGGTTGCTGGAAAACCGTGTTGTCCAGCGGCCTTAGCTTCTGCATGCGGCTCTGCAGTTGCCTCGATTCGGCAGCCCGGCCGCGCGCTTTCTGGTCCTCAAGCGCGAGCAGTGCAGAGGCACGTGATCGCGGCCCCACCACACCCACACTGACGATTGAATCGAACCCCGCGTCGTCGTTCTCGCCGCCGGAGGGTGGACTGGTGAAGGCGGGCAGTGGCTCACCTGGAGCGACGGGCTCGTCCAGTGGCTCATGCGACACGGCAGAGCGCGCCGTCATGCGCGGCTCCCCACTCGCAGGGTCGTCGAGAGGCTCGTGGGCACTATTGGAAACACTCCTTGCGCTGCTTTCTGAGGGTGTAGCCTGACCCGGTGCGTCCGAGAAATCAAACGGCACCAGTGGCGTACTGAAGAACGCGGCATCGTCAAAGATGCGGAATACCTGGTGCTGGGCCTCACGTGCTTGGTGGGTGCTGACACGCATCGCCCGCGGACCCCAGCGCACAATTGGCGCAGACAACGGAGCCTGTGTGTCTGTCTCCAGACCACTCGCACCAAGGCTGTAGTCCATCCCGCTGCAAGACTGCCCGCGCTCCATCGCCGATGACGCCTGCCGCAGCTGCATGCTTTGAGCGCGTGTAAATGGGCTCTGCAGCTCCGCCGCAGTGAGCGGCAGCACCTCGTTCGCATACTCGCCGGGTGTCTTGGCATTGTGCAGATACACCTCATCCCAGTCTGACGTGTCAATTGGGAAGAGCTGCATCGTGCTGTCGAACTCCCTCACGCTGGAGACGTTGGCAAGCTGGCCCAGAGAGAAGAGATCTGCGGCGCGGTCCGCGAGGGTTTCAGTGACGCCGTGGAACGCGCTCTTTCGTTCCGCGTAGCTGGCGTGCCTATCGCCCTTGAGCTGCCACTGCTGCTTCAAGTAAGGAAGCCCCGTGTAGTCAGGGTTGAGCGCCTCGTAGCCCAGATTCGCCGCTTCATCTGCGGATGTGGTGTCAGTGATGATGCTCTGAAGCTGGTGAAACGACGCATATGGAAAGAGTGCTTGCAAATACAACAGACGATCAAGAGGCACAGAAATACGTTTCTTCGCTGCGGAGGAGTCCGTCAGTCCCGTTGTGATTTGTCCTCGACCAGTTTCTGTGGCATGCGGCCGTGACATGCGCAAAACAATGTGTTGCTCGAATATTTAGAAGCACACAACAACAGCAAGAACAACAACAACAACAACGAGATTGTGGTCACACAGAGGGTCTTTTGCAGGAGAGCAGAGAGCTGCCCAAGATGAAAGGGGAGGACAACAAGGAAAGAGAGAAAAGACAAGAGCAACTTGCACTGTTTGATCGCCGTTTGCCTCTATCAAAGTGTTGTGGACTGACTATTGCAACGTAAAGGGCAGCAGAATCGCAGGACCAACATGTGACGGGAAAGGAGCGACAGAAGAGAAGGGAGGGGATGGAGTTGAGAACTGCATAAAGCGAGAGCAGGGTAAAGCACAATGAGTGGGGGGACAATGACAGTGGAAACGTGAAGAAAAGAAACAAACAAAAAAGGGACGAAGAAAACAGCGTCCAGTAACGGCGGTGACACTACCGCACCGAAGCCAATTCGGTTGAATGAGATGGATAAATTTATGTTGAGGTGTATGGCAAGGCAGTAGCAGAATTATCAATTCAAGCAGATCACAGAATTGATGAAATGAAGTGAAGGGGAAAAGGGGGAAATAAAGAGAAAATAAAAAAAAACATATGCAGACAAATCTGTTTACAACAAAAAAAAAATCAATTGGGATTGTTTTACCTGAGCCTCTCGTGGTCCCAGAAAGCAGACGCGTGGATCATTAGACTCGAAACAGAAGCTCGCACACGATGACATTCGCGTGTTCGGCCAGGCTCAACAAAAAGGCAATTTGGGCAAACGGGTCTGCTGAACTTCTGTTGCGCGTTGCCGTCAATACCGAGTGCCCCTCAGTAGATGTCAAATCGAGATGCAGTTGTCGCAGTTCGCTGCAGGTCCGCCTGAGTCGGTCTACCACAGTGTGAGCGAGGGTTGCCTCGGGCGTCAGCCGCGCACTCGTGAAGAGAGGATCGGCGAGTGTTACCAAATCAAGAAGCACAAGCAGTCCAACGGTGGACACCGTGGCGTGCGCGAGCGCATCCTCTGAAAGAAGGCGAAACCGACCGTGCTGCATTAAGCCTAAGAGCGGGAAGCCTCGGTCAAGGAGCTGCAGAAAAGAAAACAGCAGGGCGTCGTCAAGGTGTTCTTGTGCGGGCAGACGCGCCGAGTGACGCGCAGTTTCCATGTGACAACTACAACGCACAAGAAACGAAATGAGTAGCGTCAGTGAGAAAGGCGTGCGAACAGGTGGAGACGTTCTCGCCCAGAGTGACTGTGACTGCGATCGCCAATCCTGCAGCTGTAGATTTACGTGTTCGGGTGCCTTACCTTGTATCATCGTGAACAGCGACTCAAAGTGTGAGCGGTGACGCTGTGGAAAGTCAGCAAAGCGCGCCAGCAGCGAAAGGAAAGGCATCACATCTGTGTTCGTGTGAATCGCATCATCAGACACGGTAGGGGCGCGGTCTGGTGCGACGTGAAGCATCTTCACCACATAGCCGGGCAGCAGCGCAATATCAAGAGTGGTCAGCAGCAGCGCGTACTCAGCCTCGGTGGAGGAGGCCGTGCCATGCGACGAGTCCTCGACGTCGAGCCTCAACAACACGGCACGTGCTTCGTCAAGGAATGAACGGCGCCTCACCACCAGGGCAACGGTGTCAGCTACGATCGTGGTGAGTGCGCCTTGACAACGCACAGTGCCACGCAAACGATTGGCTGGTGAGCTTGAACCGCGTAAAAGAGACGTGTAGACAACGCTGCAATACCATGAGAGAAGCCGTGCATGGAATATGATGGCCTCTCGTACGTCTTGCTCCGCTGCCGCGTTCATGGTGAGTAGAAATGTGGATGGTGGGCCATTCCACCCGAGCAAACACCGGTAAACAACATTTTCGGTCTCTTCGAATACGTGGAAAGAACGGTGAGGTGACGACTCTGAGGACCCGAAAGCCACAGACGGGCACGTCCCTAGCCAGCCGTAGGGTGGTGTGTGGAGTGCATTGCTGTGCATGACACCAAAGGGTACCGGCACCACCAGCCCGGACTGTCGCAGCCGTGCACGTGTCTTGCTGCTGATCGGGATGAGCGTGTCAGCAGCGCCACGGTTGCGCGAAAGTTGTGCGGCAGCGCTGTCCGCCAAAGGCTGATAAAGAGAGGCCGAAAGGGAGAGCGGCGGCCCGACGCGAACGGGAATCCACGGAGCGGCCGAGCGGAGAGCGTCACCACAGGGCCTCAACGCGTTGCGATCGTGAGATGTCTGCGGAGGACTGTCGAACTGCGTCGCGTAGTCGTGCGCCGTGCCTTCACCCAGCATGCGAGTCCACGCCGTAGCTGCGCCACGCACCGCCCTCTCCAGCAAAGGGTTGCGTTGAGCATACAGAGTCACTGCGGACGGTGTGAGACGCGTCGGTATCGGCACAGCGGTCTGGGCTGCCGCAAGCCTGTCCGGCAGCGACGAAGAAGACCAGAGGTGAAGGACAACGTGCGTGCGTGCCGCTGTGGACCGCAAGGTGGTGGTGACCAGGTCGGACACGGCACCGCACACAGCCAGCTCTGCCAGATCGCCTGTGCTGTTCTCCAGCGGCATCCACATCGAGGCGCGAGCCACATGCAAAAAGCCATCCACAATCGTCGAGCTGAGTGGTAAAATGCTGGTCTGGGCAAACCAGACGGCGGCGCGAAGGCGTGTCAACGCGCCTCTGTCATGCTCGCAGGGGAACACCAGTAGTGCACCGTTTCGTGCGTAGTACTGACAGGCAAAAATCACTGTCACCAAGAATGTGCGCAACGGGACTAGCGCGATGGGGAGGTCGACTCTGGTGTGGAGCAGCGTGGGCTTCAGCATGGACATGTTGTGGCACAGCCGATGCACCGCACCCATCACCTCCTGCACCAGGGTCTGTTCACGCCCGGGGCGAACGGCAGCGACGTACTCGCATGCATCCAACGCTGCGACCAGCACAGCCCAGTCCAGCCGAATCAGAGTATGTCGCGAAAGCAGACAGGTATCATTTGCCGCGCAGCTACACCGCGAGAGCTCAGCTCCATCCCTCTCCAGCACCCGCCTCCAGTCCGTGAGACGGCGCGTGAGAAACGGTACCGCACTGTCCACCCATAGCTGAGTCTCGTGCAAAACGTCCTCGCAGCCGTCTGCAGCGGCAACGACACGAAAGATGGAACCGACCTCGCGTGTCACCGACAACACCAGCCAAAGCATCTGTGTCCTCCTCCAAGAGAGGCTGGTGCGTGTAACATTCCACGTGGTGTCCGTTGCCTCGTCCGCACATGCGGACAGGAGAACCTTTGATTCGCGGAGAAGGCGAGGCAGCCGCGAAAACCCGTTGGCCTCGTCGAGACGAGCCAATCGGCACGCGTCGAGCAGCTGCCTGCACACGTCGTGAAGCGCCACTTCGGGGCGCGAGCTGCCCTGCTGCGTTTCGCCATGAAGAGGCAGACAGATGCTCCCATCTGCTGGGGGCTCTGCTCCGGCACCACGTCCCGGTCCCTCTGTGAGAACCCCCCAAAGGCATTCACGCATATCGCTGACGTCCATCAAGGCAGCGCAGTCAGTGTGCGAGAGCACGGTCAGAATACGGCGCAGATCGTTCTGTGCGAGTTCACGCAGCACGCTACAAAGAGCGACACAGAGAAACGGCGTGGTGCTGTGGAGAGCTGGTTTTGGAGAAGAAACGATCGCCAGCTCGGCGGTTGCAATGCTGCCCACCAGGCCACACTGGGCATAGGCCTCAAAAAGAAAAAGAGCCTTCGCTCTGCTCCCGGTCGTGGCGATTGGGAACGGCTTCTCTGTCACGTCATCCAGGTTGGGCTTGAGTACGTGCATGCCTAACGTGGCTTCGACACAGTTAAGAAAGCAGCACAGCGTGTGTCGAGTGTGCCACCGCTGTAAGGTCAGCACAACATCGCACACGCATGGCAGTGCACTCAGTTCAGCGGGCGCTACTGGCAGCTCGGCCGACGGGGCAGTGCGCACTTCTGTGAGCTGCGCCACCAGTAACCGCAACACCAACTTCAGAATGTGTGCTGTGACGAGAGTAGGCGACGTCCCGAGACGGGAAAATGCCTCAAACGTGCGCAGTAGTGCCTCGAGGTCGTACGAGCACACTTGAGAGGCAACGAGTGTGACCAATGTGTCACGGTTCACAGGCAGTTCCGTTGGGAGATCAGCGATGGCCAACAACACGTAGCTGGCATCATTGGGGTGCATAAATGGAAGTGACCGGCACGCTCTCAAGAGCAGCAGCTCTAAAGTGGAGTGCTTCTCAGAAAACAAAAACGAGTGCACTTGTCTGTGATTGTTGTGAAGGGATTGTGAGGATTGCCGGACTTCCACAGAAAGAACGTGTCTGCGGAAGCTGCTAGCGCACGCCGTGAGCTCGCTTCGGCGCCAGAAAAGCATGGGCTCAGAGAAGTCGAGCGAACGTGGAACAAAAAAGGCGTAGGTCTGTCTTCAGTGTGCAAAGCAAACAGAGTGAGAGACCAGCAAGAAGAGAGAGAGGGAGGGGTGAAATAGAATAGAAATGTATCACAAACAAAATAGATCTGTGGTTTAAGAGGCACACCTTTGGAAGGTATCGCACTGTGCCACGTTCACGTAAACATGCGTCTCTGTTGCGAGGGCAATGCGTGGATCAGCAACACCAAAATAAGACGGTTTCGCGAAGCACCGCGGTCTACTATTGCAATTAATTATCGATACACCAATCGGGAACACACAAAAACAACACAAGAAAACAGGGAGAGGTCAAGGCCTGGGGGACGAGAAAGAGGTAACCTCTTGCATCGGTGGCGATGCACACAGCTCACGACTTGCCGGGCTAGGCATCTAAATCCATGGCCTGCTCCCGACGCGCGAGAGCTTCTTCTCGGGCACGTAGTTCGGCCTTTTCCGCCTGCTGTTGGAGTCGCCAGCGTTGCTTGTCTCTACGCAGCTGCTGCTGCTCACGGTAGATTTGTTGTGTGCGTTTGTCGTCTTCGTCAGACGTATGAGGCATCACGAGGACGTATTCAACTGCTGGGCGTGACGCTGACTGGCCACCCACACGACCCTCTCTATCACGGCTCACAGAACGTTGCTGCCCGTTGCTGTGCGCCGACATTGGTGCGCCTGATGGTCGGAAAAGAAGGGAAGAGCTCATGAGTCTATGGTTTTTTTTTTTGAGCGGTTTATGTCACGACCACGCGAAGTGAAGTGAGAGGTTCTACAGAAATCTAAGCAAGAGAAAAGGGATGAAGCAAAAGAGTGCACAATAAATGGCGCAACAGAAGCAGGTGAACAGTCAGATTTAGTGTGTGGGCCTGTGACAGACAGTGATGAACTTGCAGAATCCGGTGCGCCACGCACAGTAACAGTGCCGACACGCTTGAGTGGAGTGCCGACCTCTGCGAACGATCGTGAGCCTCAGCTGTGGTAAAGAGAGCATACGTGAAACAAAAATAGATGATAAGGGAACAGGGAAGGAGATAATAGGGGTGTTCATGTGAAAAGACAAAAATTGTGAGTAGGTATTGGCGCATGAAACACTGTGGTACCGCTCAGCGTCGGCAACGCGTCAACGGCATCTCGTCGAGACGACGTAACTCTCCAGAAAAAGGGGGCATGGAGGGGGCGGGGAGGCAGGGGGGGGGGGAATTTCTCCCTCTCTCTCTTCACATCGGGACGGTCTCCACTCATGTGGTCTCTTTTGAGAGAGTCACACGCACGTCAACGGTCATGCTCCCTCATTTGCCTTGATACCATCCGCCCCCCCCCCCTCAAAAAAAAAAAAGGGGGGGACAGATGTCATGCGACGCAGACGCAGCACAGGTTTTGACTTGCTCAGGTATGATTGCTGTTAATTGCCAGATGCAACACGGTCACAAAAACGCCTATTGATCACTGTGGAACTCTACCGAGCCGCATACATACTGTCATTCTGCCTGCAGAGAATATGAGTTTGACTGACAGGTCCTGTTGCGGCTGTTGTTCACTGGAGAAACAAGCGGTGGCCTTCGCCGGTTTATAGACGATGACGATTGCCAGAAAACAAACATAATATTAAAAAAGCATTTTTGGCATTTGCACACGCACACACGCACACACGCACACATCGGAACAGGAAAAGCATGAAACAAGGAAGAGGAAGAGTTGTATTCGCAAAAACAACGAAAAAGAAAAAGCGAGCTACTAAACATGTGAGCTGTAGAAGCGTATGCCAGTTGTTCAAGCTTCACATAGTGGCGTTTCCGTTCACAAGAACGTAATCTGTAAGTGTGTGCATATGTATGTGCGTGGGTGCGGGTGCGCCTGTGTTCGTGGTGGAACGGATCGCCAATGGGGACAAAGGAGAAAAACAGAAAAAAAAACAAAAAAAAAAGGACAACACAGATTGTATAAAAGACAAATACATGGTCATGTGTGTTACGCTTTGGGTTGCGAGAGCACACATGGGCGCCGCACATACATGCTAAGCGCGTGCGGAAATTGCTAACGCTCCATTTGTATCTGGCAAAACAATTTTTTTTTTGAGCGAAAACGCATTCCAAATAAAACAAAAGAAAGAATGGTTGTCAGGTGTGTGTGTGTGTGTGTTTCTGCTCTTTCCTTCCACTCGCCAGTGCACTGTACATTGCAAATGATGGCCGACGCTGCTGCCACCAGAGATGCGTCGCACACAGATTCATTGTGTTCCCTTCTAGCAGCAGCAGCAGCAACACTTCTTCTTGTCACCCAGATGCTGAAGGCGCTCTTCCTCCTCCTTCGCTTCAGCCTCTTCGCTGATGCGCAAAAACACTTGCTCAATGGAAGTTTGAGAAATGTTGTAGTCTGTGATGCCGAGCTTCCGACGGTTGTCCTCGAGAAGGGCAAATACGGCAGAGAGAGGGCGGTCCTTGGGAACCTGGTAGGTGATGCGCGTAGCGCGCACTTCCACCAGTCCTGGCGACGCGAATGAACTCTGGAAGAACTGCTCCACCGCCGCAAGCGTGTCCTTGTCATCTGCGTGCACACGCACTGTGACCTCGTAGCCGGTGCCGAACTTTTGTTTCAGGTGCGTCTTGTCACCAATGCAGTGCAGCGCGCCATCCACCATAATCGCCACGCGATGGGCGAGCGCCTCGACCTCTTCCAAGTGATGCGTGGTGAGGACGATGGAGCAGTTGTCAGCGACCGTCTCAATTGCAGTCCATAGACCTCGACGCGCGACCGGGTCCATACCAGCGGAAGGCTCATCAAGGAAGACCACACGTGGACCGCCGATGAGCGAGATGGCGACGGAGAGCTTCCGGCGGTTACCACCAGAGAGCTCGAGCGACTTGGTCTTGCGGTACGTTGTCAGTTCGCACAGCTTCATCAAGCCCCGGACGACCTGGTCGCGCGTCTCCTTCGTGATGCCACGCACGCCCGCGTACAGCTGCAGGTGCTCCTCCACGGTGAGCAAGTCAAGGCACGCGTCGAACTGGGGGCAGTAGCCGATACAGCGCAACGCGGCCTCGCTCTGATTCACAATGTCGTTGCCACAGACAGCCGCGTGGCCGCTTGTGGGGTAGAACTCCTGGCACAGAATGGAGATGGTCGTCGTCTTGCCAGCACCGTTGGTGCCGAGGAAACCGAACACCTCACCGGGCTTGACGCCAAAGGTGATGTTACGCACGGCGACCTTGCCATTGGCGTACACCTTGCGCAAGGCACGCACGCTCACCAAGTCGTTCGCACGGTCTGCATCCTTGTCGACAGCCTCAGCCTCAACGACCACATCAGGGTCTTGGTCCTCAATCACCTCGGGCGGGGCGTCGGGGTTGTGGAGGAGTCGCTGGCTGCGCTGGCGGCGACCGGGGTGGTCAATAAACAGCGTAATGAAGAGGAACACGGGGATTTCAATCGCCATGTACACACACGGCCACCCCACGCCGCTGTTCATGCTCCACGCGGTGTCACCAAAGCCAAAGGCCTGCATGACCTGCAGAGTGGCCAAGTTGGCAATGCCCTCGCCCACATCGTAGCTTGGCACAAGACGGAAGATCCACCGCAGCACGTTCGCCACATCCTGTGTAGATTCGATAATGCGGAGGGAGGAAATGGCCAGAACCAGCAGGAAGCCCACAATGAAGTTGGCCAGCATGACCACGTTCTGCGCAGTAGAATGGCTGTTGAAGAGGAAGCTTAGCGAGTAGGCCATAAGAATGCCGGAGATACCGTACAGCAGGAACAGCACGATGGTGGCGCCGATGTTGTCCTTGGAAATGTACTCCTTGCGGCTGAAAATGCCGAAGATGGCAATGACCAGGAACATCGTCACGAGGTAGCAGCAGAGGTCGAAGAGGAAGTTCGTCAGCCAGTAAATGTAGAAGCTCAGTCCGGACACGTTCTGCAGGTGGCGGGCCTTGCACTCGCGCTCCTTCACAATCCACGCGACGTATGTCGATGGGATGAAACTGAAGGGGATCATAATAATGACGGCGATCATCATGGAGTAAATGGAATCCTGCACGGCGCCCTCCTGGTTCGTCTTGGGCATCACTTCGGCCTTTGTCACCAGCTGTGGCGCGGTGCCGCTCTTGGCTTGTTGCAGAATCGCGTTGTAGTAGTTCCGGGTCTGCATCGGGATCTCGTGAAGGGCGGAGTTGTTGTAAAACAGAGCCGAGAAGGTGCTCATGTCAGTGGGTGTGCAGATCAGACCCGAGTAGCGCTTGTTCGAGTGGCTGAAGTACGTGCTCAGCAGTTTATCCTCAAATGCCGATCCCGTGTCAATTCCAGTCCACTGCTCCATAACAGTATCCGGTGCGAATGGCGTGGTCGAGTTCAGCAGTGTGTTGGCGCAATGCGCGATGGGGAAGTCCACTGTCGTGTCATAGATATTGCCGGAAAGCGTGAGTGTGGGGTAGTTGAAGAACTTGACGAGCGTGAGCAGCATGGCCAGCAGCACACAGGCAACGGGGCAAATGATCTGGAAGAAGACCGTGCGTGCGTCGCGGATAGCGTTCCAAAACCGCTTCACCATCATGGCGCAGAACTGCGACCACAGAAGAGAGGAGCGCTTCTCGATGAGATTCACGTTCCAGACCGCGCTCGTGGCTTGGGCAGTCTCTTCTTCGTCCAGGTCTTCGCCCTTGAGGTCCTTCTCGGCGATGCGCAGAAAGACCTCTTCCAGTGTGGTGGCGGAGAGCGAGTAGGCGTTGATGCCGAGTGCCGGACTTTGCTCCTCCACTGCGGAGAGCAGCGCGGGAAACACGGACTTGGACGCCTGCGGTAGCCGGTAGGCCACCTCACCCGCACCGGTGCCCATCGGCTCAGCATTTTGAACGTGTTGTCGCACGAGCTTCTCGATGTTCTTGCGATTCACGTGGGCGACAACGGACATGGTCATCACGAAGCCGCCACCGAGCTTGGCCTTGAGGAACATGTTGCTGCCAGAGCACTGCAGACGACCTTGGCTCATGATGGCGACCGAGCTACCGAGGAGATCTGCTTCATCCATAAAGTGGGTGGTGAGGAGAATGGTGTGCTCATCGGCCATCTCACGCACGAGGCCCCATGTGTGCCGACGCGCGCCAACATCCATACCGGCCGTCGGCTCATCCAGAAAGATCAGGCGGCTGCCACCGACAAACGCAATCGCCACAGACAGCTTGCGCTTTTGACCGCCGGAGAGGGCGTCGGAGCGGTAGTGGCGCTTGTCCTCCAAGTCCACACCTGCCAGCATGCGGGACACGGCATTTTCTCGACGCGTGCCTCGCAGGCCCTTGATCGCAGAAAAGTACGTCAGGTGCTCCTCGACTGTCATCTTGGGCCAGAGGATGTTGTGCTGCGGGCACAGACCAATTTCTTGGCGCGCCTCCGTCAGCTGCGTCCTGATGGAGTTGCCGTAAATGAGACAGTCGCCGCCATCCGCCTCCAGCATGCCCGTCATGATGTTCATTGTGGTGGACTTGCCAGCGCCGTTGTGACCCAGCAGCACTGAAATCTCACCCTGACGCAGCGACCAGTACAGGTTGTTGACCGCCAAGAACGACTTGCCGCCTCGTTTGAACTTCTTGCGCAGGCCAAGGATCTTCACGGTGGCCTGATCTTCATCGAACTCCTTCTCGAACACGCCGTCCGCCGCGCGTCCATCTTCGAGCAGGTTGTCCTCGTCATCGTCGTCGTCCTTGCCTCGGCAGCAGCACCATTTGATGGGATCAATGATGCAAAACAGCGGGTTCTTTGTGGTGCCCCACTGCTTCGGAATGATGCAGTCAAAGTACATCATGAGAAGCAAATAGATGAAAATGTCGCAGAACAGAAAGACGAAGCAGATGAGCAGCGTCGGGTTGTCCTGCTTCGTGTTCAGGTCCACCGCCTGGGCGCCACCACTGGCTTCGTGCTCAAAGATGAGCGTGCAGCACAGGGCGAACGCACTGGGACTCAGGATCGACACACCAATCTTCGCGCCTGGTGGTGCGCTCTGCATGGCAAAAAGCGGGATCGCCAACACAAAGTAAATGAGTGGCGCGAGGATGGCCGACAACCGCGCCTTGCTGAAGAAGGAGGCGAGGAGACCCGACAATGTGATGGTGGACCACGAGAAGAAGAGGAACATAAAGAACGTGTAGCCAAAGTTGGTCTCCACAAAGTACGTAAATCGGAGGATAATGGCGCAAATCAACGACAGCACAAGGTACCACGCGCCATAAATGAGGAACCACGCGAGATACATGATGGCTTCCGAGAGGCCCATGATGAGCATGGCCTCGCGAATACGCAGTTCCTTTTCGACGACGATGCGGCGGGTCAGCTGAGAGACGGGGTACAGAAAGCCCAGCACGAGAATCAATGGGGCGAACTGGCCGCCGTACGCCACAAAATCTTTCGAATTCAACTCTGCCGTGGGCATCGGTGTGTAGGTCAGTGGTGGCACGCTTGCGCTGACGCCCTGGATTTGAGTGAGATAGAAATCGTAGACCGCGGTTTGCAGTGTGGCAAAGCCTGAAGATAAATACAAGTCGTTGGTGCCCGCGCTCAAGCCACCAATGTACCATTTGTCCGTCGAGCTGCCAGACCCAGGCACAGACGAGCTGTTGAGCCGAATAGCGACGTCGAAGCTGTTGGTGGACATGCTGTTGACCTGCACGATACCCCAATTCGGCGGGTCCTTCGTGGTCGTCCCTGTGACAAACGCTTCCGCATCCTTGACTGTGGCGAATGTCCGGCCATACACGAGATCAAAGTAGTCACTGTTGCTGCGCATGTAATCAACAAGCTGGCCCACCTCGGTCGTGTCGGGTGCAAAGAAGAGCGTGCCACCAGCCGCGAGCGAGGATGAGTCCGCCACCTTTGAAGCGTATCGTTCGTCCATGTTCAGCCAGTGCAGAAGAACAATGTCGTCAAAGCTCGGTGCGGCCATGGTCGATTCCTGGAAAAACATGTTGATTCCAAAGATGGTCTGCAGCATCGTAATGTTTGTACCCGGCACCTCGGCACTCGCATTGTAGCACAGCCCATTTGGCACGCCTCTGCCAGTGGGGCAGTAGTACGTCGCGTCCGTCGCACACGCAGCAATGTTCGGGATGGCGTCTCCTCCAGGCTTGAGGCAGAGGTTAGACCGAATGAAGGTCATGGCCGTGCTGAACTGCATTAGTGCGGTGGGGTCGTAGTAGAGGCCAACGGGCTGCTTTGTGGTGCCAAAAATGGCCCACAGAATGACAGAGCCAATCACGAAGATGATCGGGATGACGAGCTCACAGATGGTCGACACCAGTTCCCGCCGCATCAGAACGAGCACACGCAGCATCGTGTGACCGAGCTGCATGCAGCAGCTGGTGGCCTCCGCGTTCTCGTACGAGGTCATGTTCGGTTTGTCCCGCTTCTTCGCACGCTCGTAGACGTCGAACTCTTCGACGTCCTGTGGGCTCGCGTACACATCACCGCGAACTGGCTTGCTGCCCGAGTCGCTTTTGGTGCCGTCGAGTGGGTTCAGAGACTCCTGGGATGGCGACACGCACTCACGTGGAAAGACACGCTCTTCGTGGGGCGGGTGGAGCTCAATAGAAGGTGCGGCGCTGATAAAGCTCTGACCTGGAGGTGAGCGGAGCGGGGTGGCGCCATCCACGCTAATGGGTGAGAAATCGTTCGGGCCCGTTGGCACAACGCGCGGCATGGCCTCCATGTCAGAGAGTGTGGCGTTGCCATGCGTTGGCTGACGCTGCTGGGGTGTGCTCGAATTGTAGGAGCTGCCTCCCTGACTCAGGCGGCGCACGTCACGAAAGTCGTTCAGCTCTTCCTGCATCGTGCCTTGGCGGTGTTTCGCTGATTCAAGACGGTTTCCTGTAGACTGGTTTGGGTTCATCGGGGGGGGGGGGGAGAGCGACACTTGTTCACTCTCACTACACGTAGTTTAACTTGTTAAGGTGTGTGTTTGTTTATATCACACTGCGATTCCGTTGCAAAAAGGGAACGAAATCTGTTGCTTGTTCGTTTCAGCGAACTCGTGGTTCTGCTCTCTCGGCTGTATTCAACTATAGACAGTATCGAAGAGGGCAGAGAAACAAAAAAGGAGACACGTTAGAAGGTTGACGGAGAAAAAACTGAACAACGGGAGAGAATAAGACGTTGTTCAATGGTAAATGCAACCAAGGTAAGAGTAAAAGAAGCAATTTATACAGCTAGAGGAAGCAAAGAAATTGTGTCAAAGAAACAGATGCTGTATGATTAAAAAAAAAAAGCAAACTAGAGGAATAAAAAAAAAAAAGAACAGAATACTGAAAACAGCGATTTCAAGGAATGACGAAAAAGAGAAGTGGCCTGATGTGTTTAACGGGTCCCTTGTGGAGATATTACTCTCTAATTCTGGTTAATCTCAACCGAGTGAATCGTGATGAAAACGACACGAGTTCGATCAGTCAATTTACCGTTTCCAGAATTAACAAAAAAAAAAGGAAGAAGGAAAAAAAAAGCAACTAATTGGGATGTTGATAACAACAGCAAAAAGAGGTATGCTTCGCAATGTAAGCGGCTTGAAAGCACCTGTACTCGACAATATTTCTGCGTTGTTGCTACTACGAGGCTGGGAAAGCACGTTCGTGTGAGTGTATAGACTACGGAGAAAAGGGTTGCGTATACGTTTGGAACTTTCACGTGAGTTACTGGACAATCAAACAAAAAGAAGAGGGCAGACAAGAAAGAGTGAGAAAGAAGGGTATGGTTTTGATGTCAGGTTCGAAACGGTGGCGGAGACGGTGAAGTGTCGGTGAGAGGGATCAATCACGCCTTACCACAGAAAAGCTCACATGCGCTGCGTGAAACGCGCAGAAAGTCGATTCGAATGGACGTAAAGAATCGTGCAAGAGCGCCACCCGGCGCTGCGGTCCACCATTCAAGCCCACCTATCTCTTGTTGTTGTTGTTGTTGTTTTCATGTATGTATATATATATATATATATTTCTGTGTGTGTGTGTTATGTGGGTTGCAAAGTATGGCGCGTCATGCGAGCAGCTGTGTACGTGACGAATGTAGTTTTGCTTCGTCAGTGTAGACGTTGCGCTACGAGGACAGCGGTTGGCGCAGTGATAAGATCGTACTCTCGGTTCTGGGCCTTGGTGACCGAGTCAAGGCGCTGTGCACGGTCCTCATCGGCGGTCACACCGCCTGCGATGTGTCCCAGCAGACTCGGCACAGGCGCGGACGGTTGCGTCTGGTCGTCATGAGCGGGCGTGGGCGTCGGGGCCTTGTCAGCAACGTGAACAATGGCTCTGTTGGTGCCGCCAAGGGCTCCTCCTGGCGAGCACACCTCTGCCCAAGAGCACCCAAAGATCATTTCCCTCTCTGTGGCTGGGTTGATCACGAGAATGGGGTGCTCCGAGGAGAGACTTGCCGGTACAAACTGTACCGCGTCTGGCGCAAACGTCGTGGTTGTCTCTTTGCTCGTCCGCTCGCAGAGGTGGACCGTCCGGAAAAAATCAAAGCAGGGAAAACGGACGAGGACATCGCTGGTCTCCTCGACAATCACAACCTCCTCAACGAGAGAGGGAGACGCCCCCGCTGAGGAATCCACTTGACTAGCGGGTCTCGCTGAGGCAGCGTCGGGGGAACGTGGACGCTTCGACATGGCAACACACAAAAAAAAAAATGTGGATCAACAGAGAGTGTGATGGACAGAGAAAAGAGAGCCGGCTACCTCAAAACAAAAAAAAAAACAGAATGGATGCGGTAACCAGTATGAGGTGAATCTATGGACAATCACTGAATTGAGAAGCGTGGCAGTTGTCCAAGGCTCGCAAGAAATCAATCAGTCTTCTCTGAAGAGAGTCACATCACGACAAGAACAAAAAGCATAGAGCATGTTCAAAACCAGTTTCAGAGAAAGAGAAGATGAAATTGATTGTAGCGATCCTGTGATAGCAAGAAGCGTGCGGTTCGTCCTACACAATGCATCTTCACCGCTCAAATGGATGCAGCAACGATGCTACCGCAAGTGCGTCTCGGGGGACGGGGGAGGGGGGGGGGGAATACGCATTCATGTTATAGCGTGCTGACTGTATTGAGCAACTATCTTTCGCTCTCTGTTTGTGCGTATGTGTGAATAGGTATGCGTTGGTGACGCAGCACGAGGCGGTGCCAACAACCGTCACTGGCGTGGCGTGACTAGGCACCTCCCGTTCAGACAAAAGGAATCCAGTATACCCACTATTTCATGGGGGCTCAAAGGCCAAAAAATGACGTGGCATTATCGTACAGAGTGTCCATAATGTGCTCTGGCGTGGCCGGGGCAAGCCCCAAGGCGTCCGCATAGTGAGCACGAAGCCCACTGTACACCTCCGCGACTTGAACCAAATGACACGGCTCATTGCGTCGCTCCAAGCACGCACCAGGTACAAACTTCTTTTTCCGCTTTGTCGTGGGGAAGTGGGTGCGGACGTGTGGGAAGCCGAAATCCGTCTTGCGGATGTCGCACCACGGCGCGTCTGTCTCCAGCATCAGTCGATTCAGTGGAATCTGCAGCACCTGCTTTGCCAGAGCTTCGTTGCGAAACGCACTGCCATTCAGACTCAAGTAGTAGCCAAAATCAAGGAGTTTCTCTTGCTCCTCCGCGGAGCCGTTGAAGCTGTGGACCACAGCAGCGATGGCCGTGCTCGTGGCCCGCTCTTGTTCCAGCAGCTCAACAAACCGCATGCCGCAATCACGCGAGTGAAAGACAAACGGCAAACGAAGCCCCTTCAAGGCATTGAGTTGCTTGAGCATGTACTTTTCCTGAACCTCGCGTGGGCAGTGGGACAGTTCAGCGTAGTCAATGCCAATCTCCCCAATGGCGACCACAACATCGCGGTTTTTCTCGACGAGCTCTATCAAGTACTTGAGTCGTTGTTCGGCATTGTGGTCCTCCTCTTCGGGTGATACTTGCGTACCTGGAGGATTCTGACGGGGAATGTAGGCGAGCGGGTCAGCGGCCAGCGCTTGCACCTCCTCGCGCACAAACGGCCGCGCAAACTCACCACTGTGAGCGGGATGGACACCGACAGTGCAGACAAGGCGCTTATCAGGGTACTTGCGGCACAGGTGAATGGCCTGTTCACACTGTGCGAGGTTGGTGCCGGTGATGATGATGTGGCCCACATTGGCGGCCGCGGCGCGTTCCAGCATGGAGTCAAAGTCATCTTCGTGAATGCGTTTTCCAGTCCAGTCAACACCATGAAAAACCGAGTCTGTCAAGTTGGTGGCGATGTCAATGAGACATCCACGTGAAGAAGTCCTCGCTGCCATGAACAGCGAAAAGCCGGAGATGACGCGTTGAGCTGACAATACTCACCGAGGATAGCCATATCCGTCACAGCATGGACAAGAGAGAGAGAGAAAGAAAGAAAGAGGGGGGAGGGCAGTGGTGGCGATGTAGGGTAGATGGAATGAAGTTGATGCGCTGCAGACAAAAAGAGGGCAAAAAGGGGGTGATGAATGCTGTGTTCTGGCGATGATGGGCAAGTACGTGAGTGAAATGGGCTTTCTGGCCCTGCATGTGTGATGGGCACCTCGCTCCTAACAGTCGGTGCCTTGAATGCACGAGTCCTTGGTACCGCTCTATTTCACAGGATACAAATGTCAGCGACTGTTGTCTTCTTTCTTGGTGAATGTGTGATTCCGCAGCTGGGAATTGAAGCAAATTGCAAGCAAAACAAAAAAAGGGAGATAGAACGGAACATCTAGCATATCATCGCCACAACAAGCGCGCGAGTAAGAGGAAAAACAAAAACGAGTGCTACTTGAGAATATCTGCGAGCGAAGCCACTTCGACATCCTTGCTCTGTGGCGCCTTTGGAGGAGCACGTTGCCGACGCTTGGAGGTCGCCACCGCATCTGCCTCGCGCTTCGACTTCCGCGCTTTGCGCTTCTGCTCCTTTTCTTCAGCTTCGCGCTTCTGACGATCCTCTTCCCGCTTCTTTTTGACGCTTTTGCGGAAGATTCCGGCCGAGTACTGCAGGTCGGCGATGGAGCGGTCGATGGAGCCGAAGAAGGAGGCGGGCTGCGACCAGCCAGTCGTGGGGATGTCGTTCTTGTCGCGCATTTGGAACGCGATGCGCTGGTTCCACGTATCCATCATGCGGTCACGCGCCTCCTTGTCCACCTGCATGGGACGCACGTCGATGCAAAAGCGAATGACAAACGTTGGACAGTCTCCGAAATCGTCCAGGAACCCATTGTCGAGCATGAAGCCGAGATCCACCGCTTTTGTGACGGTTGTGAGGCTCTTGAGGAAGTCTAACGCCTTCTGGCCCAGCTCGAGCAGCTGGATAGCGCTGTCCTGCAAGGTCTCTCGCCAGATGCCCATGATGAGGTCAATATCGCGAACGAGGCAATCCACAAACGACGGCCAGCTCTCCACGCCGTACTTTTTGGCGTTGCGGATGATATCGGCGTAGTACTCCATCATGGTCGAGATGTACTTGCTCATGAAGCGTACAAACATTTGCCGGGTGAGTTTGCGCGCGCGTTGCTCCTGCAGCATAGTGAAGAACTCCTCTTCAATGTACTCACCGATGGTGTTCATGATGAGCTGCGTGGGGTTGGACGTATCCTTGTACCAATCACCCGGGCGGAACACGTTATTCCACTGATCCTGCACAACCCGTTCAATCTGCATCGTGATCTCATCAAGGTAGTAGAAGGCGTTTTCTGGGAGTGTGTCTTGAACCTTGAGGAACGGCGAGTCCTGAGCATCCTCATCCAGATCCCAGCACGAGGCGAACTTGAGTTCAATGACATCCAGGTTGCTCTCAACGGTGCTGCAGTCGTTGCAAAAGGCGTAGAGAAAGAGAAGACGCTGTTGCTGCCATTCCTCATCGCTCTTCGGCGTCGGCGACGTTTGATTTTCGTCCTCCCAGTAGTCAAAGTCGCTCCGCTGCTTGCACTCCTCAAGAAACCCAGAGATGGCCTCGGCACAGGATTTGCCAATCTCACGCATCACCGGCATCTCGATTGCGGTGCTCAGTCCGCCGAGCGTCTGCTGCAGAACGGTAAACATGTCCATTGGTCCTGTCGTGACGGGGTAGCCGTTCGGCAAAATCGTGGGGCCTTTGGGATCGTTGCACACGGTGATCGCACAAGCGCGGCAGAGGCGCACGAGATGAGCAGACAGACCGTCTACGGCGGACGTGATGAAAGAGGCGGAGAGCTCGTCGACCGTGCTCAGGTCCACGTACTGGGCATAGTTGGTGACTGTCATCATCTCCTTGTACCACTGGATAAACTGTGAGGCTTCCATCAGGCCATTCGCTTCCACCTCCACGTCAGGGTTCAAGTACGCCTCCATCACATGCATCACCTCGCTGTGAATGGCTTTCACCACGACGCCGAAAAAAGAAAACGTGTAGGAGAGAGGAATGAGGGTCATTTCTAACGCTTCGAGCAGCGGCTCAACCTTTTTCATCTGTTCCACGTAAACTGAGATTTGGGAGAAGGGATCGACCACCTCGATCATAATCTGCTCCTCCCACAGCTTGGCCACGCTCGTGGCCACGGCGTCGAAGACCTTTTCCGATGTGATGGGCGACTCCTGCTCCACCCCGTCGCTTCGAAAGTTCAGCACAGGTTTGGCAATCTCCTCGCTGCATATCTCGACACACTCCTTCAGTGCCACGAACTCGGGGAAGTTCTGCTCGTCGTCGTGGTCATCACCGTAGTCCGCGTCATCGATGGCACGCGCCACGGCCACGTTCATCGAGTCTTTCTCCAGCAGGTCAAACACCTCGGACACAAAAAGAGTCAGAACCGCATCAAGCTTTGAAAAGTAGGGATCAAAGACAGCTTGAAAGCTGCGGTACTGTGCGCCGGCGCGTGTGATGACGGTTCTGCGAATATTCTGCAAGCTCTTCAGACGCTTGTACATGGACCGGAACTGTCTCTGTTGAACGAGTGCGAAGAGGTTGTCGTAGCGCACCTCTTTTAATGCCAGCGACCACTTAATGACGGACGTGACATTGTCGCGTAAAAAGTGCAGTTTGCGAAGCTGTCGATAGCTGGTCGTGTCGGCCCCCATGCCTTGGATAAGCTCACCCTGTTTCAGAAAGAGAGCGCGCAGGTCTTGCACTTGCTTGTACGCGGCCTCCACGATTTGAAGGGCACGTTGCGCCTCGATCAGCTGTGAGGATGAGATGGAGTTCATGGACCGGCGCAGCTCTTTCGACTCCGTCCAGCACGATCGAAGCAGTCGAGGCACAGCCACCTCGAGGTCCTCCGCGTGGACGAGCTCGTTGGTGAGATTCGCCATCACTTCCTGTCGTAAGTTGGCCTTCTCTTCGTCACTGAGGTACGGCATCACCTCATCCGCGGTGTAATATTGTGCCTGCGCGCCTGGTCGGCCAGAAGTCGTCGGTCCACTCGCCAGGGCGGCTTCTGTCTTTCTTTCACGTTTTTTCATCATCGCTGCTGGAACGCCACGTCCGACGGCAGGTGTGGGTTCAAGCTAAAGCAGCGACTAAGAGGAAGGTGAGTCCCAGAGACAAATCAAAAAATGGGGTAAATACAATAGGCCGGATGCTAAAGAAGGATGGAGGTGACGCATATAAAGAAAAAAAAAGGGAAAGCAAATGAACAAAGCAAAGGAATGGAGGAAGAGCACCGCACCTTTCTAAAAGATGAATTCGAAGAGTGTCCAGAGCAGAAGTTTAGAGGGGTGGGGAAGCGTGTGACTGTTGGTGTTGCTTGGAAAGAAAGGGAGAAAATGAATACAGCATTCGCTTCCTCGAAGTTTGCCACAAAGTGTGGTGTGAACTGTTTGCCGTTGTGACGCACGTTGCTCGAGTGTGATCTGGTGTTGCGGTGAGCAGTTCGAGTCGATGCGGACAGAGAGACATTGACCGCAGCCCATTCTGTGCGTGTCTTCGATCACCTTGGGAACCGCGCACCTCGGGTTCATACATGTGCACAGCCTTTGCCGGGCGCAGCACGCGCGACCCCGTTGCCCCTTTTTCCCAATACATGATCTTTGAAATACAGTCATGTTATGTTTTTTTTCTCTGTGTTCCCTTTGAGTTCCGTGTGCTGTTGTTGCTAAAGGAGATCATTTGGAATTCGTGTTTTGTTGTAAAGATGTCGTAGTCGACTGCGCTGAAGGAAGTGCATGCCACGCTGAGGTGCGCGGCTGCCAAATATGATACCGCTCGCACACAGCGCACACAATCCAGCTTACTTCTTTTTCAGCGCCTCCTTGCGCTTCATGTAGGAGCTCACGAGGTCGTCAACGCGGTCATCAAGTGTGAGTGGTTGGTGAGACGCGGCTTCCATCGCCTCTGGCGACGTGGGATTGAGTTTGTACGACGCCTGCGTGTAACGGTCAATGAGTTCCTTGTACTGCGGAATTGAGTGGTCCGTCTGGTCATCCAAATGCTTTGCATCGGTGATCTCCTTCTCCACAACTTTGAGCACATTTGCGGTGAGGTACATGGTGTGAAACCCCAGGCACGCCTTGCCGCCAAAGTAGCCACCAGCCACCGCAATCCACCCGCAGTACCGACGGAAAAAGTTGACACGGTTGCCAACCATCAGGCTCACAGCCATGGTGGCCACCATGTTGGCACCAAAATACCCATAAAACCAGTAGTTACTCTCCCCCACAGCCTGAAGCCCATGAACGACCTTGTTCACACGGGCCTCGCTATCTTCACAGAAGACTTTAGCAGCAACCAATGACTGCTGGTACCTCTCTTCGGCATTGAGCGGCTTGGTCTTGGCAGCCGCAGCAGCGGGGCTCAGTCCGGCGCCGAACATGCCGACACCTGGTGGGGTTGCACCTTTTGACTGAGAGAACATTGGCTAGACCACAAGAAAGAGAGAACTCTCTGAATCACTGAGAGGAAGAGGCAAAAAAAAGGTAGAGAGCGCAGTTGTGAAAGGACGTGCAAGAGAAAATAGTGTGGGAAGGATAATGAGGTGCAGGTTCGCGGACGCGCCCCTTCGTGCTGGCTTGGCAACAACGCAAGCACTACTGACGACGAGTCGTGCCTCTTCTACAACGAGACTAATGCAAGCGCTTGACAAGGTTCGCGCCGAATAGCCATAGCGTGCAGTGGTCTCCTGAGATTCTGTCGATGTCTCGAACACGAGATCGTTTCGTGCACTACGGCATCCACCAACTGCAATGTAGCTTTGTGGTGCGAGCCCAGTTTTCTCTCTGTGTGGGCGTCAGACCTCACCGACCGCAAAAGGTCACAACGTGAAGGGCATTGGAATTAAGTACTTCATTAAATCATCCGCAGCGACGGGCCAAGCCGAGGGCCAACGACAAGAGAAAGAAAGAAAAAAAGAGGTTGGGTCCAGGCGTGGCGAACGTCATTTTCTGCTTGTCTGTGTGTGTGTGTGTGTGTGTGAAGAAAGACGTCAACATCTCAAGACGTGCGCACCCCATCACCGCCGCAGATTCTTCTGCACAAACGCGGGAAGGGGTTCAAACGGCACCTGAGGATGGTCCGGCGTGTAGTAGCCAAGACCGCGCAGGTCACTTGCCAGGGCACCTTGGCTGAAGCCCGGCGCGAGATTACGGGCTGTGGTGTGGTACTTGTCGAAGAGAGCCTTGTCACGGCGGTAGACAAACCTGGCTCGGATGGGAGTGACGTAGAACAGAGAGCTGCGTCGATCTCGTACCTGCCGCTCAAGAGGTGCGTGGTGGGTAACCGAGAGCAGCTCCTTGCTACGCAATGCACTCAGCAGAGGCGTGTTGCTGTCGTACAAGTCTTTTCGCGCCGCCAGCGGGCTGTGCTCACCTTTGAGGAAGTGATGCGGTCGGCGGGCTGTTGTGTTGGTGCTCATGAGCGTGTGCACCTTCACCATCGGCACGTGCCGAGCGAGGTAGGCCGCGACAGTCCACAGCATCAGGTCTTCGTTGCAGTACGTCCCTGCATCATGCAGGGCAATCTCCTCCTCCTGAGTCAGCAACACCACACGGCCTTTTTCAATTTCAAAGCTAATGATCTCGAGTGCTTGGTCGGCCAGTTGACGCTTCTTTTCTGTTATGCCGTAACGTGCTGTTGTCGCCAACGCACTGAGGCAGCGCGTTGTGACGATGAGTGTGTCTTTACCAGTACGCAGACGCCGAGCAGCCGAGACGAGCTGGTGGACAGAGCTCTCAACGAGAGAGGCGTGCATCAAAAAGACATTATCCACAGAGCGGACAAAGTCAAGATCTTTGAAGAAGGTACGAATGGGGTGAACGCGCTTGCCTTCGAACAATGTCACGAAGTTGTTGTGTGGCAATCGTGTGCTCGCTGCAGTGGCTGCGGGTGCGCTTTCCACCGCCAGACGCTTCGCTACGGTCGCCATGTGCGGAAGCTGGGAAAGCAAGCGCGTGCTGCACTGGAGCCGCTTGGCGACCGCCACGGCAGCGTCCTTATCCCGCACACTCAGGAGTAATTCTGTGCCGCTCTCCAGAAGTGCGTCGATGAGATTGACGTCTTGAGCGGCCACGGCGGCCTCCACACTTTCTTCCAGGAGCTGCAGCGCACGTGCCTGCAGGGGTTGGCGTCTTTCACGTGCCATTGCGGCAAAGAAGTCGGGTCCGCGCGGTGTTCTCATGGCTGCCTCTGTCATGGCCACGGGATGACGCCCCGTGAAATCGAGGGCGTCGCGACACGCTGAAGAGGCCGCGTCTGCGCAAGGTATGCGGAGCAGTGGCGCCAAGCAGGCATCGTTGCTGATGTCCGCCAGGCGAAGGACCAGGTATAACCGCTCCAGCAGACCTGGCTCCGCGCCGGCTGTGCTCTCCCCTGCCGTCGTAGACGGTGTCCACCTCCGCGTCAGCTCACGGAGGACAGCGGCAGACACGTCACCTGGGGGCTTCCCATCAGGCATCAGACCGGTAAACCCCGCGAGGAGATCCACGATTTGGGTGTCCGTGCATTCCGCCAGAAAGCCGTGTGTCGTCCCGGTCTCTTCCGCGTCACCCGCCACCACCGCGTGCAGCACATCGACAAGCGACTCGCCCGTGTGATGGTGGGCGGTGCGTAGATTGATGCCGGATGGGTGTGAGTAGTCCGCACGGTTCTGCGGCGCGTTTGCGTTCTGCGTGTACCACCGATTCGGCTCGAGAATCTTGATGAGAGCGAGGAAGTGAACGAGCTGCACGGTCAGCGAGGGTGAGCGCCACAGGCGGGCAGGCTGCGCCTCGATGAGCTGCTCCGCCAGAGCATCGACCAGGTGCACGTAGGCCTTGGTCAGCTCAGACGTGACCGTGTAGGGGCGGCCATACTTGGCGACACGCCCAACAATGAAATTGAGTCCATTGCCCGCTGGGTCGAACAACTGGCCAAGTTCATACAGCATTGCCTCCAACTCCTCATCCGTCTGACGGGGCAGTGTCGAGGCGAGGTCAAGGACGGTGGCCGTGCGTGCTTCACGCGCCGGACGCTCGCGGAATTGACGCAAGAGGTCGGCCACGGGCCGGCGGCACTCGAGGCGATCAATAATGGGGAAGTGCTTCTCTGCCACATGGTAGCCGCCTAGCGGATCGCTGCTGCCATGTGAGGCGTCGACAGCGCGAGACTCGCTGGTCGCCATCGCGTCCTGCACGGATGAGGCAGAGAGTGCCGACATGTCGTCCTCATCCAGTTCGAGAAACCCCATTTCGAGTGGATTGGGAGCCCTCGAGCTCATCGCCTGACGCTGCTTCGCGGCTTCAATGTCGGGAATGTCTGAGAAACGCACAGGGCCGTAGCCCAGCGCCTGGTCGTATTTTGGCAAGGGAAAAGGCGTGAAGGTCGATGACACCTCTTTGGGTCGCATGCTCTCCGGCACGTCTGCGTGTGGCGGCGGAGGTGTATTGGTGGGTTGGTGCGAGCCGCCACCTGGACGATCGAAGCGCATGAGCAGGAGTGTGCTCCGTGGCCCAAGCGCCTGGTTCACACGCACAAGGCGCCTAGCGTTGTGGCGCATGACTAAACCCGTTGAAGGCTACGTGCAGAGACAGTCAACAAACAAACCAAGAAAAAAAACGGCAGCGCGCTTCAATTTTATTTGGATCAGCGCTGCATCCAACACAAAGAAAAAGACGATACAAAAGGAGAAGGAAGGAATAGTACAAGACACACATATACACACTCAAACCATGGGAGGAGTATCAAGGCGCTCGTCAAGGATGAGATGGTAATGATCTCACAACCACGAGAGCTTAGCAGGGGGGGGGAGGAAGGTCTGTGGCGTAGACGGCGGGCTCTAGAACCTCGAAAACCGCGTTGCCAAGGCTCTGTTGAACGCGGAGAAGTACGGGAGTGAAGGCGATACACACGCTGGTGGTGGGTGCGCTACGTACCTGGATCTTCACAATAAGTAAGTGACGTTTTTTTTTTGTCATTGTTGTAGTATATGTTGCTTTAAGCAATCAATGTCTAAAAAAAAAAAACAGCAAATGTGTCGTGGGTAAGAAAACATAGCCAGGAGAAAGGTGTACAAACACCATGAGTCAACGAACAGTGTGTAAGCCGCGGATGGGGGTGGGATCATGCCAAACGGAAATACGCAACGGCAAGCATACTGATGATGACAATGGCAAACACACGACTGTTACGAAGACGCGTGAACAAGTCACGCACCTTTTTCGACCGTGACTCGCTCTCCTCCGCGAACGAGATGGAAAAGGCGACTTCCTCGAGTGTGGCCGTGATGCCAATATCGGCGTCGCTTGACGAGGAGTTTTTGGGGACGTGCTGTGACTTCCAGTTCTCCACCGCAACTCCATACAGAAACGTGTCAAAGTCACTCGTCAGTTCATTGTCAGGTGGGGCTGATTCGTCAAAAAACAGAGGGTCGTTTCTGAACATACGCAGAAGAGCGTTCCCGGCACGGATCCATTGTTCCTCATCCACGGCAACGGTCTTCACGAGATCCTCGTAGGCGACGTGCTCTTCGATGAGAAACTGAATATCCTCAACGGGCCCGGGGTAAGACATTTGTCGTGCCAGCTTTTTGATCAGCTCCTGGCGACGCTCGTCAATGGCTTTCGCTTCCTCTTCTAGCGTCAACAGTTCGACAAGTGTGGCATTTCCTGACTCTCTTGATTTGCGAAGGGTGGTTGTCCTTGCCATGAGTTGTTCAGTCAGGCTGGAGGTGATGGCTATGAGACGATCGTTGTGGAAAGACTGCAGCGCCAGATCGACGTTGAGAATGTGGCGAGTCTCCACAAGAAGATAGACAACAATAAGGATAAAGTAGAAGAAGACACCAGCAACGATGTTGGCGGGTCGATGGACAGCGCGGTAAACAACTGGAAGGGTATCTGACACCGTCTCCACCGCCACGTTCACAGCATTGCCCACAGCTTCAGAGACATCCATGTTGGACTCGTCTCCACCTTCTTCCTTGTCATCGACGAGCCCGTAATCTGGCCCTGGGTCTTTCTCAGAGAGAAAAGCAGTCCCGTCGCCTAAGCCTGCGCCGGAGGTGGCGCTCGGGGTGTTGCGCACGAAGAGCGTCATGGTGGTATTGCCATCTTTGCCCCGACGCGGAGCGAGCGACAGGCCGCTGAATGGTACGGCGCCGTGCCCACTTGCCGGGCCGTGTGGCGCGTTACTGCCAACCGTCACGAGAGGACCCGCGACGGGGGCCGCAGTCACTGGGGAGCTTGGCTGTGCAGGACGCGACGTTATGCTGGCATTTGCCGCCCCAACGCGACTACGCGTCGGCGAGCGGTCCTCCGACCCGCGGGCGACGCTTGTGTTGGCGGTCGACAGTTTCGAAAGCTTGACAGAGCCGCCTCGCAATGAGAGAAAGAAAGAAAGAAGAGAGCCGCGCCTTGCGGAGGGGCAGCCAATACTGTGATGTGACGGGGTGGTTACCGATAATAAAAAAGCGGTAGTACTGACACACAATGGGAGAAAGCAGAGAAGCGAGGAGAAAGTACAGTGGGTGACAGCATAGTCTTGATGCCGCATGCGTGTATGACCGTGGCAAAGGTGTGACCAAAGTGAGTGGAGGTAACAATTGTGCCGTCACAGCGCGAGTCTAACTGTGTTTTTCATACTGTTGCCCACGAAGGTAGCTTTTGCGTGGTATAAAGGAACGGAGGTGACAGACATGTATGAATCGATTGTGTGTTCTGTGAATGGGTTTGTGTGTATGTGTATGTGTGTGTGTGTGTGTGTGTGACGACTCAAACAACAAATGACGAGCAAAATTAAAGTAAAGTTAACAAGGAGATGTTTGCAAGATCCGCTCCCTGAGCACAACAGCGATGAATCTGCATGATAGCAAGCAGTTCACTTTGCCCTTTGTATTGTTGTTGTTTGTTTTGCCGACGGCCGCTCTAATCCTCCTCGTCTTCGTCCAGAAGTCGGTCGGCGCGTTTGCGCGCACGCTTGCCGGCATCCACGATGGGTTTGAATCCAATGTCAATCACTTGACCTTTTTCATTCCGCACGTACGTGAACTGTTGTGCTTGCTGCGCAATGTCTTCGTCTGTGTAGCGAAAAAACATGGTGTAGGCAAGGTAGCCAAGAAACGACACCCATCCGATGATCCAGCTCGCCTTCAGGCTGTTCCAGCGCCAGCCATACTGCCAGCTGATTGGCAGCCAGGGTCGCAGTTGCTGAAAAATATAACCGCCAGCGCTCTTTGGCATATCGGGCATGCCTGGCCGGATTGAGCTACTGGTCTTCTTGTTGTTGTTACGCCGCGGCCTTCGCTCGACATTCGGGCGTGGCACAGCGTACAACGTAGTGCAGCGACGAAGCATTGTGTACCTTGATAGCAACACGTGAACCGAAGTCATCAACGTCAATGTGCCGGGAAAAAAAAAAGAAGAAAAAGATACAATGAAGTGAAAGAAGTGGTGCATGACGATCGCATTGTTGCCGTGAGGTGTGGCGGAGAGATTCAGGTGCTCCTCAAAGAACCCGCATCTCATAGCATCCTTGTCAAATTTGCATATTCTGAACTGTGTGTGTGTTGTTGTTTGTACCACGCATCCCTCTTGAAAGTGGTAGTGCAGCTCCGCCAAAAAGAGTGTGCACAATAGCGCGTGACACAGCCATCACCGATGGTGTTTCGTTACTCTCGCGCGGTACTTTTTTTTTTTTTCACATTGAACTCATTTTGTCTTGGGCAATTAATGGTCACTAGCCCACACGAAAAAAAAAAAAGACTTGTATCAAAACCAGTGAACCTGAAAGGGAACAATAAAAAGAAAAATGGACGTCGATAAATGCTGTTGGTTATTTGTTCGAAAAAACATGTGGAATACTGCTTATCGTAGCATTCCGAACTGTTGGATGGAAAAAAAAACAGAAAACAGAAAACAAAGCAAAGGAGTTGGTGAAATAAACGCAGCTCTCTGGTGACCCTTTCGGTCACAGAAGAATAGCAAAGAGGAACGGGGGGGGGCGTGTAGAAGGTTCGCGACCAGAAGAAGTGAAGAACTCGATGCGGACATGACACCTTCACTCAGTCCTCTCTGCACGGAACTATCCAATCTACAGCTTGCGAGCAAAGTAAACACCGTCCGCGATGATGCTCATGACAGCGGAGACGCGGCTATCGTTTTTGATGATATCATTCAGCTCCGCCGCTGGGCGGACGTGAGGATCTTCGCGCTTGGACACGACGTAGCCGTGAAAAAGTGAGTTGTCCACAGCGATTACACCGCCCTTGCGGAGAAGCTGCAGGGCGAGTTCGTAGTACTCCGGGTACTGGTCCTTATTCGCGTCAATGAACACAAAGTCATAGCTCCCCGATTCGCCGTTGTCAATCATGCCTTGCATTGATGCATTGGCAGCGCCTTCAACAAAGTCAATCTTGCCGCGCACACCCGCCGCCTTCCACGCCTCCTCTCCAATGGCGACGTACTCCTTGGAGATATCCAAGGCCTTGACGACGCCGTCATCGGGAAGTGCCATGGCAATGGCCAACGTGGTCACACCGCGAAACACGCCCACCTCGACAGCCCGCCTCACACCTAGTGTCGCACAGAGCCAACCGAGAAACTGATACTCGTCGGCAGAGGCCATCATGTTGGGGAGCTCCAGTGCCTCGCTGCGTTCACGGAGCTGACGCTGGATAGCGGACTCATCGATGTAGTTGAGGAGGTACTCGTAGAACTGGGGATCCAAGGCGGCAGTGCAGGGGGCCAAGTGCTTGGGCACGCGGTGCTGCTTTTCAACGAATTGATCGGACATTTGTTTTTTGGTAAAAGGATATGGAGAGGGTGGGGAATGAAAGAGTGAGCTCTGCAAAGCATGGGAGATGTCCAAAAAAAAAAGAAAAACAGAGAGGAGAAAAAGAAGAAGTCACAGCGTGTACCCACACGCACGTGCAGAGAAAGACGCAGGAGAAGAGATGGGAAAAGGGGGGGGAGGTGAATTGGTGTAAAAAGAATAGGCTGTGTGTCAGCAATTGTGGAATATAAAATTCAAACAAGGCATTTCTTCGACTCAAATCTCGCAAATGGAGCGGGATCCTGATACTTGTGCTCTTTCTTTTTCTTGATCGCAAGATGAGGACAATTAGCTTCTCGCGCGGCAACCATTGATGAGAAATTCCGTGTGGAGGGAGGTTTGGTTGAAAACGCTTGCCACGTAGGACTTCCACGTAACCCAAGAAAAGGTGAGAGAGAGAGAGAGTCGCGCTTTTGAGTATCTCACAGGTTGGCTGGCAAAAAAAAAAAGGGGGAGTTTATTAATCGCATTAAAAAAAAAACGGCAAAACCAACGAGACAGAAGCAGCTCAGCTGCGTCGCCTCGCCACAAACAGTTGAATCAACTGACCGCCTTGGATGTTTGCTTCACGGACTCATTCAGACGCTCATAGTCCATCCTGTCTTTTTCCGACACGGAAGGCTTCACCTTGTTGAGGCTCGTCTCGAAGTCACTCTCCGTGATAGTGGGCAGCACAGCGGAGGTGGCGCGCTCGCCAGTCATATCACGCTCGAGTTCCTCCAGATCAGCCGTTGTGTGGGACGCGTACACGCCCTTAAGCGCCGTCAGCGAGGCTTCACGCATGAGTGCGGCTAAATCAGCGCCGCTGAAGCCATTCAAGCGCGCATCCGTAGCCAAAGACTGCATCGACACCGCAGGATCAATCGGGTACTTTCGCGCGTGCGTCTCAAGAATCGACGCCCGCTGTGTTGGCGACGGCAGCGGCACAAAGAGCAGCTTGTCCAATCGGCCGGGACGGAGCATGGCGGGGTCAATCATGTCTGGCCGATTTGTCGCCCCAATGACGTACACATCCTTGCGGCCCTCTACACCATCCAGCTCAGTCAGCAGCTGGTTCACCACTCGCTCGCTGCTGGGGTTAGCCCGGTCGGAGCCTCGGCGGGGGGCGAGGGCGTCAAGCTCATCGAAAAATAGCACACACGGGGCACTCGCCCGACCGCGCGCAAACACCATGCGCACACTACGCTCGCTCTCACCGACGAACTTGTTCAACAGCTCAGGTCCTTTAATGGAGATGAAGTTGGCGCCGGACTGGTTGGCAATCGCCTTGGCCACAAGCGTCTTACCACAACCTGGTGGGCCGTACAAGAGCACGCCGACTGGCTGGTCGAGGCCAAAGCGCATGTGCAGCTTCGGTGCGCGAATGGGCTGGAGAATGCTGGTCATCAACTCCTCACGCACGTCCTCGAGGGCACCAACGTCATCCCAGGATACATTCGGGATGGTCGTGAAGCCCTCACGCAGCGCAGACGGCTGCACACGCTTCGTGGCTTCCTTGAACTCGTCGAACGTGACGCAGAAATCGTTGAGCGATTCAGCCTCCACATTGGCCTCGTCGTTGGTTTCCTTCAGCTCGAGGAATTTGCGGCGAATTGCCAAGATGCACGCTTCCTTCACGAGAAGGTGCAGATCCGCACCGACAAATCCTGGCGTCATGTTGGCAAGCTCGAAAAAGTCCACATCAGCGCTCATGTTCACCTTGCTGCAGATGACTTTGAGGATGCCCTGGCGCTCGTCGATGGATGGAATGCCGAGCGAGATCTCGCGATCAAAACGACCAGCGCGGCGCAGGGCAGAGTCTAGGGCCTCGGGACGGTTGGTCGCACCCATCACGATGACGACTTTGCTGAACTGCCGCCAAGCCTGTGAGACCTGGTCCATGCAGGTGAGCAACTGGCCAACGATGCGGCCCTCCATGCCTCGTTGTGCCTCATCGCGGCGGCCTGCAATGGTGTCAATTTCGTCGATGAAGACCACGCTTGGTGCGGCTTCAATGGCGTCCGTGAAGAGGTTGCGCAGCTTTGCCTCGCTGTCACCACTAATGCCCGACACAATCTCTGGAGCGGCGACGAAGAACAGGGGGACCTGCAGGGTGCCCGCAATGGCGTGCACTAGCTTAGTTTTGCCAACGCCAGGCGGGCCGTGAAGAAGGACACCGCACGGTGGGTCAGCACCTAAGCGGTTGAACAAGTGCGGCATGCGAATGGGCAACTCAATCAACTCTTTAATTATGGGTATCTCCCTCGCGAGGCCACCCATGTCATCGAGCGTGATTTTGGGAATCACACCGAGCTGTTGCTCCTCGCCACCAGCGTCTCCCTTTTTGCCTTTCTTGTCGTCGCGATCTTTGGCGTTTTTCTTGGCACCATCGTCATCGTCTTCACGAGGACGTTTGCTTCCGCCACCGCTGCCACCTTGATAGCTACTGCCTGGTCGGCGGTACGCATTGGGCGTCTGCCGAGCCATCTGCTTGAGCTTCCCTTTCATGCGGTCACTCATGTCTGACATCATGAAGAACGCACAATACAAACTACAACGGAACAAAGTCAACAATGATTGCACGGATGACTGATCAACCCACGGTGGGAATAGAGAGAGGGCGGGGGGGTGAGCAATTCGAGCAGCAACAAGAATGATGAGAGCAAGGCAAGCCTGGTTTTGGAATGAGAGTGTGATGCGAAAGGAGGGAACAAGTGGTTGTGTGCTTGCTTCGTAAAGCGATTCAAAAGAGCGGTGTGCAGAGGTGTGCAGGCAATACCAATGGAATCACAGGTGCTCATCGCAAATTGGGAATTCAATGGGACGCCACGATAACACGTGAATTATAGCATTCACGTTACTTCCCGCCCTGTCGCCTCCGCCTCCCCGCTACTCTTGCTTGGGCCACTCGCCTCTCGGTCATCGGATTGATGTGAGGTGAGCGGACAGCTTGCACAAACGCGTCACTAGGTTTGGACAGTGCAGAGTGTCCCCATGTGCCAGCCGCGGAAGAAGGAAGGGGCAATGAGTACGAAGTACAAGTGTTCGTGTGTGTGTGTGGTAGTGTGCGATTTAATTTCCGTTTGGAGTAAATATGTGAAACTGAGTCTCTCTCGATGCACTTCGAAGAGTCTCATTTGATGTTTAAAAAAAAAAAAGAAAAACTCCGCTTGCTCCTCGCGCACATCATGAGGAGACACGGGAGAAGGCACAAGAGAGACACCGAATGGAGGCGTGTCTAGGCATTACCGCCATTCGACGTCAGCCAGGGTCTTGCCCTCCAGCATGAGGTCCCACAGCGGTGACATCTCGCGAAGACGCTCAACTTGCGTGGCGCACTCCTCAATGGTGAGGTCAATCTCCTTCGCAGTGGTGAAACGGCTGATGCCAAAGCGCAGAGATGTGTGCGCGTTTTCCGCATCAACGCCCATGGCGCGAAGCACGTAGCTCGGCTCGAGGGAGGCGCTTGTGCAGGCGCTACCACTTGACACCGCCACACTCTTCATCCCCATCAGCAGACTCTCGCCCTCCACACACGAGAAGCTGACGTTGATACTGCCTGGCAAGCGGTGCTCAACGTCGCCGTTGACGACCAAGTGTGACAAGCGCTTCTGAAGCCCGTCGAGAAGACGGTTGCGCAGCTTGAGTGTGTGCTCGCGGTCACGCTCCATCTCCTTCGCAGCCACCTCACACGCCGCGCCCATGCCAACCACCAGCGCCGTCGCAACAGTGCCGCTGCGGATGCCTCGCTCCTGCCCGCCGCCGCTGACGGGGGAGCGTAGACGCACACGCGGACGGCGGCGGACGTAAAGCGCACCGCAGCCCTTCGGTCCGTACACCTTGTGCGATGACATGGACATGATGTCAATGTTGTCCTTCTCCACATCAATCGGGACCTTGCCCAGTGCCTGGGCGGCATCCGTGTGAAAGAGCGTCTTCTTCTGGTGGCAAAGCGCACCAATGTCGCGAACGGGCTGCAAGACGCCGATTTCGTTGTGGGCGGCCATGATGGACACGAGGCACGTGGTGGGTCGGATGGCCTCTTCAAGCGTCTTGAGATCCACCAGCCCGTTCTTCTTGACGGGGAGGTATGTGACCTCAAAACCTTCCATCTCCAGAGCGCGGCACGACTCGAGCACGCACTTGTGCTCCGTCTGCAGAGTCACAATGTGACGCTTCTTGGCTTGCTGGTACTTGGCCACACCCTTGATGGAGATGTTATTGCTCTCCGTTGCGCCACTCGTGAAGAACACCTCCTTTGGGTTGGCGCCAATGAGATCTGCAACGTGCTTGCGCGCCTTCTCGACAGCCTCCTCGGCTGTCCAGCCGTAGCTATGGGTGCGACTGTGCGGGTTGCCGTAATCTTCGCTCATGTACGGCAGCATCGCATCCAAAACACGCGGATCCATCGGCGCCGTCGCCTGGTTGTCCAGGTACAACGGACGCGTCTTGGGAGCCACAGCTGTCCCTGCTGCCACCGCCGCGGCGGCAGCGATGCCAGAGCCTTCTGCCAAAGAGCAGACAAGGCGTGAAACGCGGAACATGACCTTGTCAGTAATCGAATTCCGTGTAGGAGCGAATCACGCACAGAGACAGGGGGGGGTACGATTGCAGGTAAGTGAACGAGAGTGAGGGATGGAAAGAAAGACGAATTGCAAACTGACAGTGCGATCAGTGAGAAATCGCCAGCCACACACACAAAAAAAAAGGGGGAATGCTCAACGTAGCTGTTTATAGCTTTAGCAACGCTAAGTTGAATAGTGAAAAGGGGGATGACAAGACGCCGAGGGGAATCTTTGAATGGTTAACAAACAAAAAGGCGATGTGCAGCCACAAGACGAAAGATAGAGAGACAGAGCAACAAAGGTATATTGAGGAGAGAGACAAGCAGTCCGATAATCAGAATCTTTCGTGACTAGTGTGTGAAACAGTTTTTTTTTTCCGAAATTTGGTAGCAATGCCGTGGGGCGGTTGAGAAGAAGCGCATGCAAAGGGAGAGAGGAATGAAAGGTTGATTGGAAAGACGAGTCATTTTCAGCGCACGGGAAGTGTGATGGAAAGGGAGGAGCAGAAGAAGCCCTCATGATTGTTTTGAAGACATTCGAGAACGCACCAGACTGCACCACCGAGACGATCTGATTGTTGCGCCAACATGATAGCCAAGGGCAAGTATTTTTCAAAATTCCGTGTTGATGGCAAGGTGGAAGAACAGAAGGTATGGGGGGGGGGGGGAATATTGTCGTGAAGAGTCATACAAGTGGCAAACAAATAACAGGGCATGTTTCCTGTGTCACCAGAACAAATCAGTGGCGGAAGCGTCGACATTGGTGTCTTTCATTTTCTTGACACGCTCCAGCACCTCTGCCGGTCGCAAGTTACCCCCGCTCGTCGATGAGAACCAGCTGCTGAATGGGTCGTACAGGGCCATGGAATGCGCTGCCGTTTCTACGGCCATCATGAAGCGCGTTGCGGTCTCCTCATCGATGATCAACACGCCTGCGGCACTGTTCTCCTCCCGCGCAGCATTGGCGCGGTCCACATCCGCGGAGACAAGGTCCGCTGCTAAAGCCATCTGCGTCAGGCGAAGAAAATCGGCGTACTGAAGCGAGCTGGGATACATCTGTGACACCGCCATCGCGATGGTAGAATTTGCGTGTTCAATGAGACCCATGTGCGTCAACGCCCGTCGTACGCCTCTCCGCGAGACAGACTTGGTGTATAGCTTCATATCCACGTCAAAGTCACGCCAAACGGAGGTGCGGACGGACGTGAGGAGCAGCAGTCGGGAGTTGGGGGCCTGGGCCTTTCCGTCGCGCGAAGGCTCATCGGGAGTCAGATGCAAATCAGCGTGGCGCTTCGCAGCGCCGGTCCTGAGGGTGGCGAGAGAGACTTCGCGAGAGCGCAAGAACTTGCGGATCAGGCTTTGCAAACGCTTGGCGTTACGCTCTTGGCCACTCAGCCTGTTGTGGAGAGCATCGTAGTCGTCAATCACGACTATGTGCATGCCTGCGGACTTGGCAGCAGCAGACAGTGTTTGCTGAACAGTTGCCAGCATGGCCTCGCCATCAGCCATCTCAGCCAGCTGCCGTCCAGAGAGCAGTTCCACGCCGGCGACATCTGGCACCTGCTGTGTGAAAAAGCGTGATACGATTGTTTTTCCACTGCCGCTGGGGCCAGAAAGGGTGACCAACGCCGCAAAGGCGCCGTCAGCGGCACCAGGCACGGTACGCAGCCATGGGAATCGCGCTGGCGATTCGGCACCGAGACGAATGCGATTTGTCAAGTTGACGATGGCTGCGACCTCACCCACCAGGGTGCCATCGTGGTCCACAAGGTTCAACGCGTCACTTGCCAAGCCGCTCGCACTTTCCAGCCCGTTGCCGCGCTTACCATCGCGCACCTCCTTGACCGCCTGCGTGAACTCACTCGCAGTGACGCGAAACGCCGCCACCGCCGGGTCAGACCCGTCCGCGCTGGCTTGAGCGTATCCCAATGCATGCCGGTGTTGGAGCAACGCGTGACTGGTGGCAGCGCGCACAATGCCCGCGATGTCAGAGCCGGAGAGGCCCGACGTTTCGGCCGCAAGCTGTGCAAGGTTCACATCGTCATCAAGAAAGTGTTGCTGGCGCAGCTTCTCCGTGTGAATAAACAGAATCTCCTCACGCGCGGCGCTGTCAGGCGCGGGCACCTCGATCAGCACTTCAAACCTGCCAGGGCGCAGAAGCGCGTCATCCACGGCGTCGAGCCGGTTGGTGAGGCCAATGACAAGAATATCGTTACGCACTCGGACGCCGTCCATGAGGGACAGGAGCGCGTTTGTCACGCCGTCAAACACAGCCTTGGCCGAACTCTCGTCTTCAGAGTGTCCCCGGCGACGAAATAAGGCGTCAAACTCGTCGATGACAAGCACATGAAGTCCGCCTGCAGTGGGCACGTCCTTCTGCGACGAACGGTGCTCAGACTCCTCGTCCTCTTGGCGTGCTGTGGAACCCATCTCACGTCCTTCAAACAGATCCCGCAGGTTTTTCTCCGACTCTCCCACGTACTTGGAGAGCACATCGCCAGCGTTCACGATGGTCATGCGCGTGTTGGGGCCCAGAAGCTTCACGAGTCCACGTGCGACGAGTGTTTTGCCGTTTCCTGGCGGGCCGTACAAGATGACACCACGCACGTGTTGGAGACCGAGTGCATCGGTGATGGGTGCCAGCGAGGGCAAACGAGAGACAAATACGCGGCGGTATAACGTCTGAAGCTCATCCTTGAGGCCACCCACGCCGAGCTCACTCCGCCAGACATCCTTCACGGTGGCATCGCTGCCTGTGCCGGGCACGTAGAGCCGCTCCAGAGAGTCGAGGGAGCCACCGCGGGAGTCTTCCGTCGTCGCTGCGGTGTCGCCCTTGGCAGTTTCCTCCGAGGCTGCGCTGAACACAACAGAGCCGTCGTCGTGGTACTGCACCGTGGCGGTGGCTCGCTTGGGCTGGTGCCGCATGTCCACCTCCAAGGCACGTCGGAGAACACTGATGGGACGGCCGCGCCACATCAGCTTGGCGTCCAACCACACCGGATACACCTGGGCACGCGCGAGAAACGCCTCGCGTGTGGCGTCGTCGTCCGCGTCGAGGGACTCCACAGATGGGCGTGGCAGCTGGCACGTTAGCAGCTGTGATGGAAACAACGAGGAAGGTGTCACTTTGGTGCATGCCATGCGTACTGTCTTGCCAGCCTCCTTTGATGCGGCACCTTTAGCGTAGCCTGGCTCGTCTTCAAAAATAGAAGGAAGCATACTCTCCTCAAAGACGACGCCAAGCTCAGGAGACGAGCCGTCTTGTTCATGGGGAAAGTGCATGCCGCGCAGTGTGATCTGCTCCTCTTGGTGTCCACCAGCGAAGCAACCGGCTGTGCTGCGCAAGGGAGACGAATCACCACTGCACCCCTTCACATACACAATTTCAACTACTTCCTGGTCAGAGATTGCCCAGTCGGTGTTAAACGCAGACGCACCTGCTGTCACCACAAGAGAGAGTGCGAGCACAAGCAAGAGCGCGTGCCGCGAGAGCAAAGGCTCCCAAAAAAGGGCACAGTTTTTGTGAGACATTGTCACTGTTCTTTTGGCTCACACGATCCACAGGCAAAAGACACTTTTCGACGCGAAACCACAACGTGCAGGAGAGAGTGGTGTGAAATAACAATAGTAACAAAAGCGAGACAAACGCTACTGTGAGTAGTGGGGGAACACAGATGATAATAAGCTTCAAAGGGTGGGAAAGAAAGAGTGCTGGGAAGAGACTCTCAGAAAAGGAAATGCACCTGTTGAACAAGAGGTACACTTGCAACGCTTCATGCACGGGCGAGCGCAGGTTCGAAGGAAGGAGGAGACAGCAAAAACAATCAGCACAGATAGAAGGGAAGGGTGGAGCGGGGGAGGGAGACAAATAGAGTCAAAATGGGGGGGGCGGCGACGAAGCATATAGCCCACGAGCCGAAGTAGGCGAGGGGAGTTGTACAGGAGAAAGTCAGCGCAGCTGATGACATCCCTTTTCTGGTTTGTCATGCTGCTCGTAGTAACCCTCACCGATAAGACAGTACCATGTCGGTTCTCATTCATCTGGCAAGTGCATGCGTCACTCGATGTGGGACGCAGTAGCAACGCTATTGTATGCACATGTAGCTCTAGTTTGCGCGTTGAACAGTGCGCGGGAGACGCCATGCGATGGGCAGTTTTGACGAGATTTTCTCTGAGGTACAAAGTAAAGAAAAAGGGTGAGTAAAACACAAAAAAAAAAGATTAAGAAACAAAAATGGCAAGCAAACAGAAAAAGAGAAAAGGGGGTGGGAGAGCCTACCACACCGCACGCACGATGGTCACACGCGGTGAGACAGGATCAGCTCAGAAGCGGCTCCGGCGTGGTGATAGTTGGTGCAGTTGGTGTGTTCCGTTTGCGTGACAGGCTTACGCTTCATCGTCGGAGGGAGCGAGATGTTGAATGCGCATCATTAGGTCAGCCGCGAGGTGGTGATCCTTCAAGAACGTGACAGCAAACTGTGCGTACAGCTCGAGTGTCGTACGGTGATTGCCATTCAACTGCAGAGCGCGCTCAAAGCAGTCCTGCGTGGACTCCACCATGGCGCGCAGTCGGGGTGAGAAGCGCGTGTTCGCGCCCTGCTTGGACGCACCAAGATCACGCTTGGCCTCTTCCTTCTGGAGCCGCGTGCACTCCTCCACCAGCACGCCACAAAGCTCACGAACAGCTTCAAAGCTTCGCGGGTTGAGCTCGTACGCCTTGCGCAGCGCCGGCACGGCCTCCTCAAAGTGGTTCTTGCGGGCGGCGTAGAATGTGCCGAGACTGAGGTGGTTGGCGGCACTGTTCGGCGAGAGCTCCACCGCCTTCTGAAACAGCCTCTCAGCCTTGTCGAAGATGCGGGTGTTCACGTCCCTGTCAACGTAGGCCGTGCGCGAGGCGGCCGCGGCCCACACAAAATGCGCGTACATTTTGCACGTCTGCTCCGAGCTGGGGTCGAGCCGCAGAGCCTGCTCAAAGTGGTACTCGGCCTTGAAGGGGCTGGGCATGACGCACGCAAGGAAGTTCGCGTACATGCCATGGGACTGCGCGTTGCCATTGTCACGTTCCACAAAATAACGGTAGACAACCTCGGCGGTCGTGTTCTGCTGATCGTCAAAGCTGCCACAGAGAAAGTTAGCGTAGCATTGTGTGCGGGGAATGTCCGCGTCTGACGTACCGAATGCACGGGCGTAGTACTTGCGGGCCAAGGCGTGGTATCCGCAGTCAAGGCACAACTTGGCGTAGTTCACAGCCAGAGACGGCTCAGAGGGAAACCGACGCAGCGCGACCTTGTACATGTTGTTGAGCAATCTGGGCTCGTTGAAGCGGGTCTGTACAGTGTAGCAGGCGAGACTGGCGGCCTCGCTGCTCGCCGTCAAGGCGACACCCTCAAGCAAAGGCTTCGCAATCACCGCCAAAAGGGCGGCGTCCGTCGCGTCATCGGGAGACGAAGTCCACATCAGCGGCAAGGCAGCTGAGGGTTGGAGGGAGCACAGTAGATGGTCCAGAACGGTGCGTTTTTCCGCGACAGACATGTGGTCCCACGGCTCTGACACGCCAATGCGTGCGAGCCGGGTGTGCAGCGTGGTGGCTGTCTCCGAGTCCTGCGCGAGAAGTGGCGCCGCGTACGTCGCCGCCTTGTGGTAGTTGCCAACCTTGAGAAAAAAGTCCGTCACGACCTCGTGCACGTCAGTAAACCCCGGCACGAGCGCGGCTGCCTGCTCGTAGAGGCTCTCGATCGTCTTCAGCTCCGAAGCCGACTTGAGCGCGGCGTAGTTGACCAAGACAATCGCGAATTCCATGTTGAACTCTGTGCTGTTCTCCACCTTGGCGCTCATGCCAATGTCGTACGCTGCCTTGTACAGCTCCTCCGACTCCGCCGTGAAGCCGTTCTGCTGAAAAAAGAAGGCGCCACGGCTGAGGGCCACAACGCTGCTGAGATAGTCCTTTGCCGTCGGCGCGGGGGGCACCGTGAGGCCCTCGGCCTTCTGTGCGGCCCTGTCTGCCTCGTCCACAACGCGGCGCGTGACGATGATGGTGGCGGCGCGGCGAAAAATATCCGCAATCGCACGCATGCTCACTTGCAGCTTCACCAAGCCCTCCATTCGGAGCTGATCGTTGGGGTCGAGAAGAGCGAGGAAGGACGCAAAAGTCGAGAGAGCAGCGGGGTCGTGGTCACCACGCACCTCCAGCACTGTGCGAAGCAAAATGGTGCCCATCCGTTGGTTTCCAAGTTGGTAACAGCACAGGGCGAAGCCGTGTGCAATGCGGTGACGCGTTTCGTTGTCAAGCATATCTTCCGGCAAAAAGAAAAGGTAGAAGTAGAGGGCGAGTTGCTTGACCTTCTCGTCTGTGTGCCGCATCAGGTTGATGAGCTTCACGTACGAAGGCACAAGATTGGCGCCGACGGCGGCTTCAAGCTCGATGAGCTGATACTGCCCTTCAATGGCCGACTCCCAGTCCTTCAACCGCTCGCAGCAACGAACGTAGTTCGTCAGCGCCCAGTGCACAGTATCAGGCGAAAGCACGGATAGTACCGTGTTGCCACCAGCTTTGCCACTGCTCGAGCCCAGACCTTGTTTGAGATCGGTTGCGTTTCGGCCGAAAATGCCTTGCAGAGCATTCTGGTAGTGGTATTTGGCCCGCGTGTGGTCACCGACGTGAACCTGGTAGCAATGTGCCAAGTGCACCTCGACGTCCTCGGCGACAAGGGACACCATTCTCTGCTCTGACGCGAGTTGGTTAAAGGTGGCTTCGTCGGCAGCTGACTGCGCGCGCAGCATGTCCATGGCTGTCTTGTAGTGCTCCAGTGCCTTGTCGACGAGGTTGACTGAGGCAAGGAGGTCTGCGAGCTTCATGTGGGTCCAGCCGGAAATACACGCAACGTCAGCGCGGCTCAGCACGGCGCAAGCTGCCTCAAGCGGGCCTAACGCGTTCGCCGTGCGGTCGAGATCGTGAAGGGTCAGCGCGAGGTCAATGAGCGCGCCTGCCGCGCGGACCGCCACACGTGTTTTGACAGGCGAGGATTCCGCCTCTTCTGAACTCGTCGTCGTCGCCTCGCCAAGCACGTCCTCCGCGTCTTCGCACAGCGCCGTCGCACTGGTTTGCAAATAGAGCAACGCAACTTGGGGTTGTTGCATCTTGTACGCCAGAACGCGGCCGAGCTCGAGCATAACGTGCTCATTGTCGTCCATCTCCAACTCAACGAGCTGGTCAAGGTAGTCTTCGTACATTTTCAACGCCGCGTCGTACTGCTCCGCGCCAGCGTACAGCCGGGCGAGGTTCACCTTGGTGCGCAGCAGCTCCTCCTTCGCCGCACCACGGGATTGCAAGAAGAGAAGCTGGGCACGTCCTTGTGAAATGGCCTGTTGCACGCGCTCGCGGTCGCTAAAAAACAGCTTGACCTCCTCGAGGACAAAATCCTCGGAGAACGGCGTCGAGAAGGCGCGGCCTGGCACGATCTGCCGCCGCTCCGTGCACGGGAAGCGCTGCATCGTCGCGACAACCAGCAAGTACTGCTCCGCGGCACTCCAATAATGCTGCTCGGCAGCGAGGGCGTTGCCAAGGAGAATGCGGACGAACAGCATGCCCAGCTGGTGCGGCAAGAGTGAGCCTGGGGCTTCAGAGCCAACACCCATTTGCGCGGACACGCGAAGAGCCTCCTCGAAGAGGTGGGTCGCCCGCTGGCATTCAAAGTTGACGAGGCAGAAGGCACCGTAGTTGACCAAAACGAGGGTATACAGGGAGAGGAACTGCGACGAGTGCTGGCTGCTACTGATGGGGTCTTCGTAGCGTTGGCGCACGCTGTCATACAAAGACGCATACGCTTCAAAGGTGCCCTTCTCCACGGCGAGCGACAGTTGCTTCTCCAAGTCGCGCAGCGTGCCGTGAAACGGCAGACGAGACCACGAAGACAGTTTGTCCTTGCACTGCGTGACGAGCTCGAGCAGCTTGTCAACCGTCGTAACCGCGGACAAGTAAGCCTTGAGGTCAGTCGTGCTACGCTGCCGCGGCGCCGTCATCGTTCCACGAGTGCTACGCGCTGAAGCAGACATGCCGCCGTGGTGGTCGTGATGGTCGGCGTTCTCACTGCCTCCTGACGATGAGTCCGCACCCCGCGCTCCGTCCTGCACTGCCACTACAGGTTCTGCTTCCCACTGAGCCACCGTCTCTCCACGACGTACGGATGCGTTCTCGAACTGGGAGAGGAGAAATTCCTGCGCCGTCATGGTGGTCGTCTCACCGGCACCGCGGCGACGAATAGTGGAACGCAGCCCGCTGTGTTGTGGCGACTTTCGCTTGGCATCACGACCGCGTTTCTTTGCGGCCGGTGAGGCCGACGACCGGCGAACCTTGTCTCGTTTGGTGGTGGTGGTTCTTGCCTTCGCAGCCGATGGGGCGTGCGAGCTGCCGTCAGAGGCGATAGACGCGCTTGTTGAGCCAGAGGTGCCGGCTGCGGAGTCCGTCGTCGACGCCGCCGTGTTCATGACGGATGAGTAGTGTGCGTGACCGCTCGTCAAGGCACATGTCATACGAGGCCATTGCACAGGTGTTGTTTCGCTTGTACTGCGGCAAAGCGCGGCGAGGCCGAAGCAAGCGCGGGCGTGAAGTCGTCGCATAGTGGTTACTGAGTCAATAGCGTCGCTTCTGGAGAAGCTGCTGACGGGATGAGCAGCAGGAATCTAGGGGCGTTCTTTTCTGAAAGAACAAATGTGCTGAATTGAGTGAAAGCTGGAAAGAATCTAGGTGTAAAAGAGGTGCCAGAAAAGAAAAAAGAGTCGGGAAGGGTCGGCCAAAAAAATTGTCAGATCAGACCACTCTTTCAAAACGTGAGCACCCTATCGATTGTCACCTATTCCTTTTGCCGTACACAAATGGTGTTCAGAAACAAAGTGGTAGATGGAATGCCCGTCGCGAAGCTGCGTGCTCGTGCAAAGTTGCGTTCTGTGGAACAGAAAGAAAAAAAACGAGAATCTGAAGGTACAAATAATGATAATAAAAAGAGCAATTGCAAGTGTTGTTTGGATACACAGTCTGATGTACAAGTTGTAAAGTAAAACACGGGGGGAAAAAAAGAGAGAGAAAGAGGATCACTGAGGAGTGACACTTCTCGACACGGCCAAATTTAAAAACTGGCACGTGCGGGGGAAAAGAAAAAAAAGAGAGAGAGTCTGGGTATCAGAAAGAAAAAAGCTGAAGAGCTTTGTTTTCAAGACGGACTCTGTGTTTCTGGTGAGACACCGTGTATATGTGTGCGTTCGTTTAAAACTAGAAGGGGGGGAAGTCGAAAGACCTGTGAGCACGGCGCTGTTCTCCTCAAGAGAAAAACTAGGTTTCGGGATGGGTGCACGCCAGGTCGAGAGAAGAGAGAGAAAAGGGGCATAGAAAGAGTAGAAACGCGGGGATGGACAAGGTAGAAGTACGTGGATCATTCTTGGGCTGCGACAGCACAAAAAAAAAGGCACAACATGGTGCTGTTACGGAAAAGCGGGTGCTTACTGTCATTCTTTATACCAAAAGAAAGCGCACCTCAGACACAGTAACCACATTTGCCGGGGTGACAATCGTAGCGTCATCCAAAAAATAAGACAATAATCTGATGATGCCCTCCAGGTTGCTAAGAGGGAAATGGTTGCGTGGTTTGCGTCAATTTTTTTTTTGTGTGTGTGTGTCAAGGGAAGATGATGTGGATTCTATGTAGGTACTTCGTAAAAGGGGAGAGAACAAAAAAAGGGTGTGAGAGGTGAATCATCAAGCGCAGTGAATTATTTTGGTTTAATGAGAAAAGACACACACACAGTTGAGTATAGCACTCGGCGATTTCTGTGGGGGGGGAGAGAGGAGGGGGGGGGGGGCGCAAGCTGAATAAGCGCTTATTCAGCTTAGCTTTTATTTTGATTTGCGCCCGGACTTGGCCTTCTTCCTCCTGGACTTGGGCTTGGACTTGGACTTCTTCTTGCCGTGTCCCTTCTTGCGTTTCGTCGACGCTGCGCTCGGTGTGGGGTTCTTGGGCTCGTCTTCCTCGCCATCCTCTTCTTCAGCCTCCTCACATTCCTCAACCTCCGCCTCTGCGTCTGCGGTGGACCCTACAGGGGGCGATGTCAGAGGCACAGGGTGAGGCGATTGGACAATGTGTGAAATGCTCTTGGCCACAAAAAAGGAGCCGGTGATGTTGCCGGAGTCGGAATGGAAAGTGCCAGCGCGCGTGGCTCCTGAGACGTGTGCTTGAACAGACTGATCCGCAGACGTGGTTGTCTGTGTGGCGACACGGATTTGTTCGTTGACCTTGACGTCGCCCGTGGTGTGGCTGCGATCGCCAACGCCGAAGCGACCCTCTGTGCGTGCACCTGTCACCGGATCCTTCGCACGCACCTCACCAACGCGGTACTGGCCGCTTTCGTCGCCAAAGGTGCGCGTCGTGACCGTCCCCTTGAGACCAGATGACGTGGCCGCCGCCGCCACCGCGGCCACACCAACCGCCGCCGCCGCCGCTGCACCAGAACCGAACAGCTGCGATGCGGAGATGCGCTGGTCGCTGGGTGCGGCGTCGTTTTCCTCGGCCTCCTCGAGCTCTTCGACCTCCTCAACCTCTTCGCCGGCGAGTGCGTCTTCCTCCTCATCCGCAGCCTCCAGTTTTTCATCCCACATGTCCACAACCACATCGGGCAAGTCCTCATCGTCGGCGCCCGCTGAGACAGTTGCATTGCGCGATGTCGGCTGCGGCACCTTGGTAGCAGGTTGGGGCGTCACTAGCTGAACGACCTCTGGTGCCTCCTCGCTTTCCCCAAGCTCTTCCAGCTCTTCGAGTTCTTCCAGCTCTTCGAGTTCTTCAGCTTCCTCTACCACTGTCTCTGACGGCACGCCCACAGTCTTCGGAGGCACAGCTGCACGGGCGGCCGTCATCGCCTGGCTGACACGCGACACGGCCAACTCCACCTCGTCGTCATCGGCAACCAATTCCGCCTCCTCGTCACCCACAAGCGCGTCCAGATTGATGTCCTCAAGGGGTCGCGTGGTGCTGTCGTGTGCCGCGGCAAATTCGTCGTCTGCGACGGCAGGTCGGTCTGCTGCATCCTCGTCGTCGGCAACGTCGTCCGCTTCTTCCTCCTCAACTTCCGCCTCGGTCAGCTCCTCCTCTTCAAGCTCCTCGAGCTCTTCCAATTCCTCAGCGGCGGCGTCCTCCGCGACAGGAACTGGGACGCGTGGCTCTGCCTTGGCGGCCATCGCCTGAGCGTCAATGGCGGCACTGGCGGCAGCCAACAAATCGTCGTAGCGGCTTGGCTCCCCAGCGGGGGTGCGCGGCGACTCCGCCGGTGCCGCACGGGTGAGCTGGCTGCGGTACATCGTGCGAGGTGGGGCGGTCTCTCCTGTTCTGGCTCCTGCCGCGGAAGCAGGCCGTTGCGGGGCTGGTGTGTGCCGCTGGTAGTACTCGCGCTGACGCTGCAAGGACTCCTTTTTCTCGAGCTCGTGGTAGCGGTGCTCAATCGTGAAGAGATCGCGCAGAGAGGCCTCCAGGTGGTTCACCAAGAGCATGAGCTCTGCGTCACGAATCACCACACGGATACGACGACGGTCCTCGGTGTTGTAGACAGATCCGGGGAAGGCGTCCGGCTCCAGCTCGTCGTCTTCACCATCGCCATTGCCGCCCCGACGCGCTCCACTTGGGTGTGCGCTGGGGATGGACTTGGTCGTGAAGCTGCCGGAGAGGATAAACGACGACAACGGTGTGTCTGTCTCGGCTGTTGGGCCCTTCGCGGCAGACTTGGCAGCAGTTCGCTTCCGCTGTGCCGGCACCACACTCAGGTCGGCGTGCTCTCGGTCAATGACCACCCCCTTCGGTGCCCAGCCGTGGAAGACTGAGAGAAGTTGCGCCACGTTGTACGGCCGCAAAAAGAGGCGGCCAAACATGTAATCGGCATCGGTGCGGTCAGACATGGAGCGACCCGCGGCCTCCAGTGCCTCGAAGCTCGTCGCGTCCAGTGAGTCCTCGCGATCCCCTCCAGCCACCACGGGGGCCTGCGGCGGCTCCACGCTGACAACCAAGTGCCGTGGACGGCTGCTTCGATACTGCCATTTCAGCATGGCAGGATAACCAGACGAGGACAGCGGCGGCGCGTTCGCGGCGGTGGTCGATGGCGCTGTCACGTCATCGTAGATGGTGACAGGGATGCGGTACTCTCGAATAAAAATAGTGCGCTGAGACGCAACGACCGCGCCGAGCGCCGAGTCAATCGTTCGCCGTTGAATCGGTCCACTCAGTGCACCACGACGCCACATTGTGAGAAGACAAATAAAATTAAAGAAGACGTTAGACAAATACAGACTTGACAACAGGTGTCACTCAGCCACGGAGACGAGCGGAGGTGGGTGAGTGAATGGCAAAATGCAGAACTCAAAAGCTAGAAGACAACTGTCTTTTCTTTTTTTTTTTCTTTTCCAACGTCTCACGCGTTAACTGCCAGTGATGACTACGTTTTGGGGCACGAACAGTTGTGAACAGCCATCCAGAGAGGCGAAATATCAGAAGCGGAGAAGAAGGGTAAGCATACCTTGAAGTGCCTGAAAGAAAAGATGCGGATGTTGAACGGGTGGCAGTGCTGCATTCTCACCTTGTCATAGTGTGATGGCCGCACGATAATTTACCGCGGGTGATACCAAGCGCGTTCAAGAGGCGATTGGAAGAATGGCAGGAAAGCAGAGAACGAAAGAGAGACAGAGACCTCTTTTTTTTTTTTCCTGCAGCCGCACTGCTGGTAAGCAAGGGCCGTAAATGAAACAGCGTCACAGCGAACTGCTCCCCGACAAACTCGCGTAGCCATCCAGTACAGCACCACACTGTATGTGTGTGTATTCGCAGAGTTGATTGCATGGTTTTCGTTGTTGTTGTTGTTGCTTCCTGCAGAGGCAGTCAAGAGTGATCTCAAAATAGAAAAGGGTGGGAGCAGGCATCAAAAAAAAAAAAAAAGGTATCGCATAAAAATGCCACAAAAGAAAAGCTAAAACCTAAACGGGCACGTTCTATCACAACTGTAACGAGGTAGAGACAAGAAAAGCCGATGGCTGAGGCACAACGCTAGCCAATGGAATTTAAGGAAGTCACGGCGCTGTATGTCTCCTCAGCGCTGTGGCGGCCCCTTCGCTTGGATCGGTGTGCGTCGCTGTAGATTGGCAGGGCCGTGAAGCTTGTCTCTCTAGTAATCATCATTCTGCCTTTGCTGCTGCTGTTGCCTCTCGTTGTTGTCCCTGTTGTACTGGTTGCGGCGACGTCCGTTGTTGCTGTTGTTGTTGCCGTTGTTGAAGCTATTGTTGTTGTTGTTCTGACGACGGCCACCACCATTGCTGTTGAAGTTGTTGCCGTTGTTGTTAGCGTTGTTGTTGGCGTTATTGTTGGCTTGACGACGGAGAAGCGCCTCCTCATGCTGGCGGAAGCCAAAGCTCTCCGTGAGGGACGACTCCAGAAAGTGCTCCAGCATGACAGCAAACTGGTTCTCGAACTGGATACCCCAGTCCTCCATCTGCTGTGCACCGCTACGGGTCACCTGACCCTTGAGGGAGAAGCCGGTAGCCGCCTTCTCGAAGGTCAGGTTGTACGCGCGGTTCTGCATGTGGTGACTGGGGAGGCGGCCCTCCACCACGGCGACCATCGCCGCCAGATCCATGTGACGGAAGCGCAGCGAAATGCGGTGCTCGCGGTCGTACTGTGACGTCATGTCATTGGAATCCTGCTGGCGCGGACCGAGCTGAGGGAACTGAGAGATGAGCAGCTGTTTGCGGTCCACAGACACGCGGATCATGCTACCCTGAGACGGCTCATCACGCACATCGTGCACCTCAAACTTGGGGAGGTTGCGCGTGGGCACGCGGAAGCGCTGACGGTTCCCGCCTGCCGCCGCCCCCGCCGCTGCAGGCATCGGGGACGACTGGAGACGGCTGTTCATGAGCAGCGACGCAGTGGATGCGGAGGCCGCAAACGCAGGGGTGCGAAAAAGAACACGGCGGAACATGTTGTAAAGAGAAACGGAAACAGTAAGCCTAAAAGGGGTGCAGAAAGCCTTGCTACCAGGTGTGCTGCGTGCCACGAGACGAGCACAGCCATGCCGTCAACAGGAGGAAAACAAAAAAAAAACAGAAAGAACAACAGTGTGTGTGTGTGGGGAGAGAGAGAGAGAACATTTAAAAGGAATCATTTAATGGCTCGAGCGTAAGATGTCACGCGTTGCGTCCAAACGAAAAGCAGTTGCTTTGTTGGGCGCCTTTGAAAGAGTGCAAAAGCCATTGCGGCATCGTGCATCTGGCGGTGGCAACCACAGCTTTGTGGGCAGCTATTGTCTTTTCCCTTTTTGTGCCCCGTGTGATCAGTGTATTTCAGGGTCGCACAATAGAGAGAGAAAAGAAAAACGGGGGAAAGAGGATATCAAGGCGGGTGGGGGGGGGGACGTAGTCGCTCTTCTTGATTTTATCCACGTCTGTGCTCTTGTGACGTTGTGATTATGCATTAGTACGAGACACCAAGTGGGGTGTTTAGTCGACAAAATGGTTAAACGAGCAAGGAACAGAGAGTGAATCGAAGCGTTCACGGGGCGGGGGGAGAAAAAGGAGGGGCAAAAATAGTGAGAGAAAGAGCCAGAGAAGGGCACCAAAGCATGTCGCTCGTGGCCTGTTTGAAAACCTTATATTGTCGTCAGCAAGGGACAATGCGCAGCTCGCGCGCAGCTACTCATTAAAAGCAGAGAGTGAAGGATCACGTTGGACAGGACCAGGAACAGGTTGTCTTTCTTCTCTTTTTTTTTTTGCTTCAAAGAACTGTACTCCAGCCGTCCTTGCCGCGTTGGAAGGCATTTTTCTTTTTCTTCTTCTTGAGCTTCTGTTCGACGGGCTCAGGCGCTTCATCCTCCTCGTTCGCGGCACCACCCTCTTGGAGCTGCTCGTCAGCGAGCTCGTAGTTCTCCATAGCATCATCCAGCTCTTCCTCGGTGGTTGTCGCGTTCACGCAGAGGGCTAGCGGGTTTTGTTGGCGGTAAAGCACTTCAGACTGGCAGTACTGCTCAACAACAGAGTAGTCATTGTTGCAGCAGCGGCAGTACATGTCGTGAATCAAATCCGACACTTCCTTCTGGCTATCATCCTCAATCAGCACGTGGCGTGCGCTGTTGTAGAAGTTCTCAAAAAAGAGCTCCAGCTCGTCGGAGTAGACCTCGCCATCTTGCAAGTGCCATTCGAGCAACTCTTCGTGGAGCGCGGGGAAAGCCTTTGGGTCACAGTGCTGTGCGACGAGGTGCAGCGCAGTCCACTGGTTCAGCACAGCCGTCACGCCCCGCACAAACTGTTGGTACTGCTCCTCGTTGGCGCGGTAAGGCTGACGAATCAGGTCCTCGCCGAACGGAAGACCACCGTTTTGCATTTGAAAGCGAAGCACACGAAAAGGGCAAGATTCTGTCTCTTGCGTATTACCAGCAGCTTCGTGGAAAGCAAGGTTGTCAATAGTTGAGAAGACGCGGGGGGGGAGCACCAATAGCAACATACACAAAAGTCAAAGAGGGGGAGATAGAGTGAGAGCAAAGGGGAAACAGAGGAGTTCAAAGGTGAGTGAGTGAGGCACGCGACAAATGACACGAGACGACACGACTGGTACACGTCCATGGCGGCCGTTTAACAATGTGAGACCTCCCAAGCATCAGCGCGGTTGGGGGGGGGGGGACGACGAGATGAAGAGAAAAAGAGAACCTCTGCAAAGCGTCGAAGAACATGGTTTGCACGCCTGGCAAAAGGTGCGTGAGGAAAGCAGACCGCACTGTTCGCTCTAGCACCGGGCGTTCACTGCGAGGTGCGCTGAGATGAGCCAACACGACAACACACCGTGAGTAAACAAAAAAAGGAGGGAGGGCCTGCCGATGAGAAAATAGGTGTAACACTGTCACTGATCATTACCTGCCTGCTTTTCTGAGATGCATTGATTCTGTTTGGTACGAGGAGCCTTGTTGTATGTACATGGCACAATGCCTGTCATCAAACGACAAAAGAGAGGGAGAGAAAGAGAAACAAAACTGAAGGGAAACCACCGCAACAATAACAGCAACGACAACAGCAAAACTAGAAACGGGGGGGGGGCTCGTCTCGCACAGACAGCACAACACCAGCGCCAGACAGGGCGTGCTTATTGTTGCTGTTGTTGCTTTTTCTCTTCACATCACATCTGACATGTAGACCTTCACATAGATGCTCTCCTGCCTCCCTTCATCTGTGGGCAGAAACAAAGAAAACCATTGAGAACACAAAGAAAACAAACGGCAGAAAAGACGTCAAAGGAAAAAAAAAAGAATATAAACAACGCACAAGCCTTGCAAGAATAATGAACCACGGAAGGTAGGAGAGAGTGGAGCAAACCGGCCGATTTGACTTTTCTGTGCATGTGTTCCTCCATCTTTTCACTCATGTCTAAAAGTGAGAGAAAGGTGTTGTCACACACCTGGAAGGTCGAGATCGTCATCGTCTGAGTCCTGCTTCTTTGCCTTCTCCTTCTTTCTAGGCTCCTCATCATCGGAAAGCCCAGTGAAGTCGTTTGACATGGTCGTTCCGTTGCGGCCACCTCCGGCGCGTCGGCCTGCCAAAGGCGTTGCCGCCTCATCATCCTTCTTTGAGCCCGTGCCGTCGTCATCGTGCTCGTCATCGCTGGAGGAGCCGCCCTCGAGCTCCTTGCGCTCCGCCTTCTTCATCTTCTTGAACCACTCATTCGCCTCTTCGGTGAGGCCAGCATCCTTACATAGCTGCACCAAGTATTTGAGGCACTCCACGTTATCGGGGTACTTGCGCTGCGTTTGCTCATACAGACGCTTCGCCGTCACCACATCACCGCGTCGGCGATGGCACGACGCGACCATCAACTGCCACTTCACCTCTCCTGGCTGGATCTGCGAGGCACGCTCAAAGAACTGCGTTGCCTTGTCGTAGACTTCGTTCTTCACAAAGTAGGCACCGAGCCACGAAATGACATCCATGTTCACCTGGTAGTACCGGTAGGCCTCGAGGTAGTAGTGGAAGGCTTGCGTCTCGTCGCCATCGCGGGCGTAGAGGGAGCCAAGACGGGCCAGTGCATTCGGGTCGGTCGGCACATTCACGATGAGGCGATTGAACCACTCGAGAGCGCTGTGGTCGCCCACAATGTCGTTGATGTCAGCGATTTGGTAAATGACCTCGCTGCTGTCCACGAGGGACTGCACGCGCTTGAACATGCGGACTGCCTCCTCGTAGAGGCCCAGCTGCTTCGCTGTTAGGCCCAGGTTGTAGATGGCCTCCACGTTGTCGGCCTCAACGGCAAGAGCCTTGTTGTAGTACTCCTTGGCCTGTTCGAGCTCGCCCTTGGTGAACATGAAGTTGCCCTTGTTGACAAGGGCCTTGGCATTGTATTGGTCTGACTCGAGACTAAGGTCGCTATACTTCTCACCGCTGTCGTAGTCGCCCTCCAGGAAGTACAAGTACGCCAGGTTCGTCGCCGCGCGTGCACGCAGTTTCTTGTCTTTTTTCTCGAAGGCCTTGAGTCCACTGATGGCGTCTTGGTAGCGCTTGTGCTTGAGATAGTTGAGGTACTTGCACATCTCCAGCTCGCTAGCCACGTGTGACGTCGGGTCCCGCATCTCGTACTGGCGCAGACGTTCAATGAGGAAGTCGTAGCCCACGCGCCAGTCCTGATCCAGCGCGGGTGCAATCAGACGGGCGGCTGTCATGATGCATTTGAGAAACTGGCTGCGTCGCTCCTTCAGCTCCACCTGCAGGCCATCCACCACGAGAACGTCCTTTTTATCCTCATCCTCGTCAAGGTCGTCGTCCTCATCGACGCCAGCGAGGCGGCAGTTCAGCATCTTGGTGAATGTCGTCTTCATCTTTTCCTTCTCGCCAAGCGCGTAGTAGCACAGGAGAAGGTTAAAGCCAGCCTTGATGTCGCCGTTGCCTTCCAGGATCGACTCGTAGCTGTTGACGGCGTCACGGTACTGTCCCATCAGGACGTAGGTGTTGCCAATGTTGAGGAACAGTTTGTAGCGCAGCTCCTTACCAGCTGTGGGGGTCTCATCCAGGCACTGGCGGTACATGCGGATAGCGAGCAGATACTTTTTCTGCTCCGCGTAGATGTTGCCCATGTTCACACGCAGACGCGTAGCCTGGGGAAACTGGGCGTTGTGAAGAATCAGATTGTACGTGTTGAGGGCTTCAGTGTAGAGTTGGTGGTTCTGGTACTGCACGGCGAGGTTGAAGTGGACAGCGTAGGTCAGGTCGACGTTGATCTGATCGGCGAGACCGTTTTGCTCCCGCTCACGACACAGCGCGCGCTCCTTCTTGCCCGCCTCCTTGGCCTTCTCGAGCGCAGCGCCGTAGTCCTTCTGCAGGGCCAGCATCGCGCTCTCCTCAATCAGCGTGTGGACCTGCCGTTCCATCTCCATGCAGCGCTCCTCGGGGCTGTTTTCGCTGCGCTTCTTCAGCGGTGGCGCAGGGCCCAGCACCATGCCCGCCATGCGTGCCTGCCCTGTGGGATCAAACACGGCTGCCGCGCCGCTGGAGTTGAAGCCGACAGCACGGTTCGACGTCATGGGCCGTGCCGCGCCGGCAAATCCGCCCATAGTACCGAGCCGGCTGCCGGGGCTACCCCACGCGGACCCTGGTGAGCCCCACTGAGACGGCGGTGCCTGCATCAGCGGGTTGCCACCACCACTCTGCGGCGGAGCGGCGGCGAACGGGTTGCTGTTGGACACCCATGGGTTCGCGTTCGCCTCTGGCGTGTCGAACGCGGCGTAGACGTCTTCCTCTTGGCTCATGTTCGTCAGTTGGCAGTTTTTTTTTTTTTGTGCTTTGTGTGAGACGAGAACCGAACGAACAGACACGATCTTTCTAAATGTACGCCTGCAAGTGTATCTTTGCACGTCGAAGGCAAGGCAACTCAGGAAAACAAAAAGCAAAGAAAAAAAGAAAATGAAGACGAGAAAATCACAACGCGACTGAAAAAAAAAAATGCGGTAACGACAAGAGCGATCAATACCGAAGGGCTATGTACACGCCGTCTTCTATAATATAAAACTGTTCACTACTATGTAGTTTCTGAAATGCCGGCAATGGCGAGGATGATGACAATGATGGGTGACAGGACGTGCGGTGTTGAGAGGGGAGGGAGGAATAGAGGGAGATGGCAGCCGCGTGAACAGGCTACCACAAGTCACGCGTGCCCCGTGGCAATCGTCGCATCGTGTTGAGAGACTCAAACGAGATGGGTAGTAGATGGCCGTGACGCACATCTCGCAACAGTCCTGCTTGGTCACGCGTGGTTGTTGTTTCTCCGCAAAGTGAGGCCGCACTGGGACGAAAGGAGAGCAAAGAGACAAAAAGGGGGAAGAAACGAATGCTCCTGTGCCAGCGTGTGTGTGTTGACAGTTGAAAAGGCAATACGGGAAGAGGGAGTGGAACACGAAAAAAAAAATAGCGCACATACGCCGCTTACGCACATACACACAATAACACCCAAAAAAAAATCAAAAAGTGCCCGAGTGAAGTACAGCCACCCGCACGTGGGCGAGGTGCAGCCGATAAGGGGATTTCAAAACGTGCGCCTAATCTCTCTACGGCAGCAGTCAAATCAGAGAAAGCACGACAGTGACGGCCTCTCGTCGAGGGGCAATTGGAACACTCTCGATTGAAACGCTCTGTGCTGTGGAAGAGGGAACAAAAAAAAAAGGGTGCGGTACCCAATAGGAGTGCCGTGCCAAAGTGGCGCCCACATCGTGCCAATCTCAGTGCGGTACAAACGGCTTAAAGGACGGCGGGGGTGGCACACCTGGGGTCAGCTTTGGGGTTGGCTGTGACGTGCCTGGAGCCGGTGCCTGGACCGAGGAGGTCACGGGCCTCAGCGCGTACGGATTGCTGGGCGCCTGCGCGGCTGAGGGGGCAGGGGCAGGGTCCGCAAAGGTCGATGTGGGCTGCGATGGCGCGCGGGAGGGGCTAGCAGAGGAGGCAAAAGGGTTGACGGAACCCACGAACGGGCTGGGGCTCTGCGCAGGCACGGCCGGCGGGCTCGCCGTAGGTTGCGCAGCCCATGGAGAAGACTGTGTTGGCTGAGCCACGGGTGGCTGAGGGCGGGGCGGGGCCGGTGGCGCGGCTGCGAAACCAGACGTTGCCGTGCTCGTCGTCTCCGCAGGCGGTTGAGGCTGAGCCGGAGACGCAGAGCCGCCCATGGCGCCGGTGAAGTCCGTCGGCATGGAGTAGCGGGTGCGGATGCCAGCGCCTGCCTCGGGGCGGTGAGCAGCGCCAGCCGAGGGTGGAGGCGGGCGGCTCGGAGCGGTGGGTGCAGACGGCGGTGGCGGAGGCGCCGCGGGAGACGCCGTAGCCGTAGTCGTCGCCGCGCTCATCGTCGTTGTGGCAGGCGCCGCAAGACTAGCAGTCTGCGCCAACCGTGGTGGTTGAAGGGCTGCGTGGGCAGAAGACGCTGCTGGTGCGTTCGTGGCAGCAGGTGCCGTGCTCACTGTGGCTGTCTGCGCGTCCCCGTGAGCCGACGCGAAGGCACCTGCGTCGTGCCAGCTCGGCGAGGCAGCCGCGAAGGGGTTCCTGCCCGCGGCGCCTGCCGGCTGCGTTGGCTGTGCGGATGGTGGCCCGACAGAGGTCTGAGACGGCGTAAACGGAGAGGTCGCCGTCTGCGGAGGCGTCGGAGAGGGCACTGCTTTGGGCGTCAAATCTGCCCCCGCACTTGGTGTGCGTGACGTGCCTGGGACAGATTGCGGCTTCCAAGACGACGGTGCCGTGGTCGGGGCAGACGGCGAGGGTGCGAAAGTGGTAGAGAAAGCGTGTGGCGGCTGTGATGGCTGCGATGGCCACGGGGCTTGCTGTTGTGGTGCGGGAGGCGCGGCAGTGCTGACAGGGGTCACCGACGGAGGCTTGCTGTACGGATAAGACGACGACGCCATGCTCGGCGCGGCTCCGGATTCGGCGGTGGGCGAAGGTGTGGCCAGCTGCGACGTGCGGAGTGACGACGGTTTGGCAAACGCGTTGCTGCCGGTCGCGCTCGGTGCCTGGGCGGTGGGGGTCGGGGCAGGCGGGTACGCCGGCGTGGTGGCCGTTTGGCCCCACTGCTGGGCCGCCGGTGCCGATTGGAACGGTGCAGGCGATGGCTGGCCAAATGTCGACGCACGAGCGGCAGGCATGCCTGTGTTTCCCCACGCAGCGGTCGTCGGTGCGCTCGGCTGGGGCATGGCCTGTGGCGTGTACGACGCACCCGCTGCGGGCCCACCACCGGCACCACCGCCTGGTCTGGCAAGGGGGGCGGAAGACAGGTATGGGTACGATGACGTGTTGGTGGTGCTGTAAGGGTCCGCATTCGCTGCCGTGCTGCCGTACGGCGTGCCCATCCCGGGGCCAGCTTGGGTGCCTTGCGGTGGTCCTGTCACTTGATACGACACCGGCGCAGCACGTGCAGACGGGGTGGAGCCGCTTCCAAAGTAATCCGGCACGGCGTACTGCGGGGTAGCGCCACGTCCGTGCGGGGCGGCGCTGCCTGGTGGTGGAGGCCCTCCCGCGAGAGGAGGACCGCCCATCGACGGTGGTGGAGGAGGGGCCACCTCCTTCTTGATCCCCATCCTTTCCCTTTCCGCCTCTTGCAGCTTCTCTTCAAACTCACGCCGCTCACTCTCGGGGGCCTCCGCGGTCACGCACCACCGGTTGAGTGTCTTGTCGAAGTAATACCAATTTTTAGAGATGGGCAGCCCATTCTCGTCCACGTCTGCGTTGCCGCCCGCCGAGGCGTTGTAGGAGCCAAAGCCACCACGTTGCGACCTGGCAGCAGATGAGGTGCCAAACGGATCGTTGTCGTTATTGCCGCCCGGGCTTTGCAATACCTCAGATACCTTTTGACTCGCCTTGGCCCAGTAACTGCCGATGCCACTCGAGACACCGGACAGAAGTCCCTTGGCGTTCGCCAGCGCTCCGCTCTCGCCGGAGTTGGCTTGTATGTCCCGCACAGGATCATACGGTTGCGATTGGGAAGACACACCCGTAAAAAGTGGGCTATCAGGAGAGCCATCCAGTCCATGTTCATCCGGTTTTTCAGTAAACTTGACGCCTAGTTTGTTGCCGAGCCATGCGAATGCTTGAACAGACATGACCGACCCCGTGATGGTGTTGTCCTTTTGAATATATATGTGTGTGTGTGTCTCTCTGTTGCTGTTGGTTGTTTTGCTGACTGTTTTCCTCTCTATCTCTCTCTTTTTTTTCTTTTTCTTTTTTAAGAGAGCAAACAAGTGCTTGTGAGTAATGGGACGGCTCACGAGAAACGAAGAAGGGAAACTCTTTCGGTGGTTGTGATAGTGTACTACCTATCTAGGGAATGGGAGGGGGACATGAAAAGGGTGAAAGAGATGGAATAGCAGGTCCACAGATAGACGCGCGTGTTGTTAAAAGGGGGAAAGTGACAGCGAGCACTGTGTTTGGGGTGGTGCGCATTGGCGTTAGTTTGACACAAATATGAGCATACGGATCGAATTCACACCAGCTACGTTGCAATGGCACCACTGTCGCCCTCTCTGCGAGAATTCCCAGACACACACACACACACACACCAGCCTCTTTTGGCTCACTCATCACACGAATTTCAGCATTTTGAGGGAGCGAGACGAAATGATAACGCCGATACGCTCCGACTGTTTAGCGGTGGTACGTCTGGTGGAGCGCAGATGCATGCTTCACTTTAGTTGTTGTTGTTAGCCCTGTTTGTAGAAGGGTATTCGTCAAGCAAACAGGAAGAAAGGAGCAATGAAGCAAGTTAGACAGAGGAGGTAAACGTAAATATAAAAACAGTTAAAAAGGTACTCTGCCACACTTGTTCACTCGTTGATCAGGTTCTGACCTGGAGAAAAGAAGGACTCAGCATGCATCCTGCACTTGTCCCACAGTCAGCGTGATTCAAAGGCTACTCATTCATGGTGGAAAAAAAATGCAGTTGTCAAAAAAAAAAAAGAAGAATGTGTCGAGTGTTCGGTAAGCAGTGAAACAAAAACTTTACAGCTCGACTCGCACACATTGCAAGCATGTCGTGGTGTTTAAGGCAAAGCGAAAGTCTTGCTCATTGCTACGTACCTCTGTTTTCTGTTTTGGGGGGAAGAGTTCTCATCTCTGTCCACGTGTGAAAACGGGAAGAGGGGAAACTAAGTAGCAAGGGTAGGAAATGTGACCGGAAACACATGAACAAAGCGCCAGTTTTTATCATTGTCAATATGATTGCATGCAGTAGTCAAGTGTACATGCGCATTCAAAGACGGCCCACCCGCTACAGGAGAAAAAAAAAAGAAGAAGAAAAAAAAGGCACCAATGACGTCAAGTCGAAACAAGGGGAAAAGAACAAAAAGGAAGAATTCTCGTTCAGTGGCTACCACTATCGCGTAGTGACAAAGTCGTGTACGCGTTCGCAACTGAAAACAGAGGGGAAAGAAAAATTTAGAAAAAGAATGAAAAAGAAAAGAAAAAAAAAGGTAATCAGGAAAGAGCTTTGATTATTGAAAATAAAAGGAAAAGATTAGACAGGAAGTGAGACGCACAGTGATGACTAGGGAACACGGCTATTTGAAAAAAAAAACAATTGCTTTTCGGCAACAGAGAAAACAATCACCCTAGACGCTACGCGCAGTGATTTTGTGCGGGGGAAACAACAAAGCACGATAAAAAGTGTCCGCGTAGGGCCATGGGCAAAGCAACAGCAAAAAAAAAAAAAAAGAGAGTGAAAGGAAAAAAGATACGAATGGTATTTGTTCTCACGCATATCGTATCGACTACCTCGAGCCCATTCATATCATGTTCTGCGATCAAACCTGTGTATGAGAGAAAAGAAAAAAGAAACAAGGCACCGTATATCTGACAGAAGACTGTCTCCCCTAGCTGAAGAGCGCGCGGTATTCTAGCTTGTTTCTTTGTTTTGAGGTTGCTTGTGACCAGTTTTAGTGTTGTCACGTATAGCTTTAACTCATTTGTAAACAGAGTAAAAAAAAAAAAAGAGAAAGGAAATTAGAAAGATAAGTAGAAGGAGCTCTTTCACTGACACCAGAAAAAAAAACAGACAAACAACAAAAAAGGAGGAAAAGAGGGAGAAGGTTTTTTTTTTTTGCTTCTCTCTCAATACACGTACCATTTTCTGACCAAAAAAAGGGGGAAAGGCTGGGAGCAGCGCAAGCTCGCCGGTGTGGTATTGTGTCGTGTTCTCGTCTTTCTTTTGAATCGTCGTTGCGACTCCGTTCATGTGGTTTGAAAACGCCTTTCTTGCTGATGCTGTTCTGGCCTCATCGCGTTCTTCCCACTGCGGTTCTTACTGGTCAAGCTATCGTCCAGCTGATCGAAATCAAGTTCTCGTCGGCGTAGTTCATCGTGTATGCTCTCAGAGAAGTTCATAGATCTAATGGACTGAAAAGTGGCAATCAAACAAAGAAGTGAAAAAAAAAAAAAGTAAGCCGAGTTGACCAGTGCGAACCGACAGGGGGCGTAGAACAGAAATCGAACATGGGAGAGAGGAGAGAATCATCGGCCGAGTGGAGTCGCGGAACGAAAACAAAAAAGATAGAGAAACACGTACACATACAGAGTGAATAGTGGAAAAAAAAGGGGGGCAGAGTGCACGTTCGCACGAGCACACTGACACACACTTATGTTGACGCACATGGTCTTACTGAACAAGCACCGTCGCGCCGTGGCGTTCGAGAGCCGCCTTGTGCTCACACGCCTTGTCGCTCGCGACTTGATAATCATACACGCAAAGTGTATCGAGGCGAGAGCAGCACGCCAGGCCCTCGAGATCAGCGATGCTGCTTCCCTGCGCCAGTAGGATTTTCAAGCAGCGGAGACTTGCCAGCGGATTCGCGTCTACTACAAATTCGCAGTTGGAGAGATCGAGATGCTCAAGCGATGGGCAGAAGGGTGCCCACGCGACGCTGTTCAGCGAGCTGAAGCGCACGTCCAGGCGGCGCAGATGGGGAAGAGCTGCCAGGGGTGACCAGTCCTTTACATTCTTGCACTCGGACACCGCGAGGGTTTCCAGCAGCGGGGTCGTGTTGAGGAAGTCTAGGGACGTCAGGTGACGATTGCACGACGCCTTCAAGTGGCGTAAGGCCGACAATGAGGCGAGGCACGAAAAGTCCTTGAGCATGCGGCAGTGAGACACGTTGACGCGCTCAAGTTGGCGGCAGTCCGCAAGGCCTTCCACGGCTATCAGGCGGCTTGCACTGTGGACATCGAGAATGGCCAAGCAAGACGTGAAGAGGCTCCACGCGTTGAGCGAGACGGTGCCCTTCACCATGTGCGCGTTGAGCTTGATGGGAAGTGCGCTGCCAGGCCTCTCCAACCACCAGCGCGCGGCTTCGAGGCATGGCGGCATGATGGTGGCACTCATGAGGTCCACCGTGCGGAGCGGCTTGCACGTCATCAAGTGCGGCGTCAGCACGTTGCACGGCGTGTCCTCTTCCTTCTCACTGGCATCGAGAGAGCGGTGCGCGTGAATGGTGACCTTGTCGGTCTTCACGCCCTGCTCGCTCAGTTCGGCCAACAGCCGGGTGCGAGGAGAGGCACTGATGAGCGCTTGCGCATGATTGCGTTGAGCTGGCACGTAGGCGAAGATGGCACCGAGAGTGGCAAGGGGCGTCATTGTCTCGTGTAGATGTGAAGGGGGGGTGAGGGTGAGAACAAGCGGAGGTGTGTGTAGTAACCTGCTTCTTTTTTTTTTTTATTAATTCCCGAGGAATGGGTCAGTGTTTACGGAGTAGTGAACTGAGGTTGAAGATCTTCACGTTTCACAACAGCGACAAGGAGGGAGAGAGAAGCGACGCGAGACAACCGGCACAACATAAATAAAATGAAAATAATATAAAAAAAAAAGTAAAGTGGGATGGGAGAGAGAGAGAACGGACAAAGGATCGATGCGAAAAAAAGGTATGTCTTTGGTTGCATGATGTGAATGTGGCAGGCACTCCGGAATGTCGCTTTTATCATGATGAGCGAAACACGTTGCAACCAGTACTCGCGTTTTGAGTGCCTTTTGTGACTAAACTCTAGTTCTGTGAAAGCAGTATTGCCGTGTATTCCGAAGGTGACGTTTTTTTTTTTTTTGTGTGTGTGTGTTTGTGTTGTTGTTGTTTTGTTCTTTTACCACTCTGCGGGTGATTGCTTGTGAAATGAAACGGGGCACAAGACACAGTTGCCCGCCCCCAACCCAAAGCTCCCTCTCTCTCTCTCTCTTTCGCTGCGTGATAGCGTCATGCAACGGCATTTGGTGCGCAGAATGAGGGGTACAGGCTAGACTTACAGTCGTCAAGCGCTTCTAGAAGACGTTCCGTCAGAGCGAGCGCGGCTGGCCTCTCACCTTCGTCGAAGCACAGGGTCTGATCTTCCGCCGCGCCGAGCTCCAGTCGATCGCGGCAAAAGCTCAGAAACGCAACGCCGGCGGCCAGACTCCAGTTACTTCCCGCGTGAAGCATATCATCGAGTTTGGCGACGCAGGCCTCGTGGCCGACCAGGTCAAACACGGCAGCAAGATCCTCTGCACTGACCATCGCCGCCAATCCTCGCGCACTTTCCGTGAGCAAGTTCATCATCGCGTCCACACAGAAGTGATTGCACCAGTTGTGGTTGACAGAAATGGTCAGCGGCGTTGTTTTGGAGTGAAGTGAGGGGCACGCACGCACATCCGCCTCTGCGACAGGCACGGCAAACTCGGTGCCAGTAAGATTGTGCACCTGATGAAAGAAGAGGGAGGGCACAAACACGAGGTCACCTGGGTGCTGCACAAACGCGTCCAGCTCAAACCCAGTCAGTGCACGAATGTCTGGCGGCGTCGGAAATCCGCGAACGAAGGTCTCGCGGAGAAACGTATTGCCGGCGCATGTCGGGAAGAACCAAAGCTTGTCACCACAGACGTTGAGTGACCACGAGTAAGTGCCGAAAACGTCGTGGTGCAATCCTGTCCACGTGTTCGGCACACCCATGTAAACGAAACGGTAATCACTGCGGCCGTTGCCAAACCCACGCCGCGCGGAACCCTTCGTCGCCTCGTCAAAATCCACTTGGCAAAAAGGGTCCATCCAATCGGGGCCCAGAAAATGAGGTACGCGGTAAAGGTCGCCGTCGCTGCACCTCAACAGTGCCTCCTCACTACTGGCACCCGTTTGTTTCCTTTGTGTGTGCTCCCTATCGCGTTGAAAGTGCCAGTCTTTCAAGTACCACAGCGACTCGGTGCACTGGCCGCCCTGCCACTGTCCACACCACGCATCCAAGACGGAGCCGAGGCTGCGCTCTTCACACCCGCCAGCCACAGCATCATCATCATCATCAGGTGAGACAGAGCAGGGCGCGGCACGTGAGGCGCCACTGCAATGGACATTGGGAACTGTGTGGACAGGCACCTGGTGCTCTCTGCCGAAGACGTCAACGAGAGTCGTGGGGTCAAGTGCATGTTGAAGTGTGGGAAGGTGAAAGAAGAAGTCCCCACCACGCGGCGCGCATGCGTTGCGAATGATAGCCGGCCTGTTTGGCTGCAAACAATCGCGGCGGAATTGTTCGTACGTCAGCGTGGTGCCGTCGAGTTCCAAAAAGTGATCCTCAGGCACAGCATCGCACGCGACACCCGGCATCAAGTTTTCTTTTAATTTCTGATTCTGTCTTTTTTTCTTTTGATTGGTGAAGCGATCACAAATGTGTTTTCGGGTAACACAGGCTGTTATCCGTGCATCGCAAACACTGCGAGCGAAGACACCGCGGCAACAAGGGCTCTTTGTTTTGTTGACGATGATGCGAGAATGTGGTGGTGTGTGGTAAGTGGTAAGAATGAAGAAACCATACGCGTGTTGGGTGTGTGTGTGTTGGGGATGAGAGAGAGAGAGAGCTGAGAAGGAATCGCGGGTGGAAAGGTCGCTTCACATCATTGCACGCATCGTCCACACATGAAAGCCCGAATCCACCCGATGTGGCCATTTTGAGAGTGAAGACCGTTTGTGGCAGAAAGGAAGCGGCGTCATGTGTGGGGTCCTGTGGGTTCGGACGTAAAGGTCATACTAATATTTCTTTTTTGATGAGGGTTGTTGTTGTTGTTGCGGAACCGTGTTAAGGTTGCAATGTTAGCAAATTGTGTGAGAGGGAAGCATACCCCACGGTCGCATCGAGCTCCATCCGGAAAAGCTCCAGCCAGGCGCATGTGTTGAGGAATTCATGGTGTTCGGCCACAGCTCGGCGGAGGGCCTCGCTGACGTCAAGGGCCTCGGGTACGTCGTCAAGGCTGTCCGTTGCAAAGTGGTCCCAGTTGGTAGCAAACACAGAGTAAACGTATTGGCGGGTGTAAAGAGCGCCAGTGAAGCTCACGAGCTCATGCACAAGCGCACCCTGTGTCTCTTTTCGACTTGAGGCCGCATCAGGTGCCCGCTCAACGGAGGCGGTGCGGCTTCGCGCTTCGACCGCGGCCGCTCTGTCCTTGTACTTTGTCACGTTAAGTGTTGCTGTGTCCTCGGCAACAGCAGCGGCTGCCGCACCCAATGCGGCCATCACTTCATCATCGTCCTCCATCTCATTCTCCAACAGCGCACGCACGGCTTGCAGTGTGTGGTCAAGACGTCCGTACTCGGGATCAAGCAGTGTGTACATAACTCGCAAATCAGGGAGTGCGCAGAGCACACACAGCGTGCCGGAGAGGAGCAGCTTCACCGACAAGGGCAGCCGCTGGGCATCTTTGAGTATCTGGCAAAGGGCAAGCGTGAGCGGCGCTTGGTGAATGTTCGAGTCAAACCAGGCGTTGTGTGCGTTGGCCATCTTCAGGGTCTCTGCAGTTTCTGTCGGCGACGTTTCCGCGGGCGTCGTGAAGCCGGCCTGTTTGCGCAGCGTGGCCTCGTCGGTGTGCATAAAGAGACCAGCAGAGAGCAGCATGTGCGATGGGCAGTTGGACTCAATCGTGAGAATGCGCTCCAGCACCTCCTCGCCCACCGCCTCCGACGAGACGCCGAAGAGAGCATCCCCTGGAAGACGAAGCTTGGGTGAAAAGCACTCACCAAGACGAATGTGAGGCGCGCTGCGAGCGGCCGAGAGCGGGGAGGCGTGTGCGGCTGCGCTGGCGCCCTCGTCCTTGTGTGCGGGCAGCGCTGTCGCGCATGGGCTGTCAAAGGTGAAGCGGTGCAGGCGCGGAATCACTGTGCTCGCGAGAGACGCGAAGTCGGCGTAGAGGCCGTACCGCAGCAGGAGGTGCGGGCAGTGCGTTGCCAAAGCTTTGGTCAGGACGAGCGTCGCCTCGGTGGCTGTCCAGACAAAGATTTTGTAGCCCAGGCCTTGCATCATGGCGCGGTCGTCCGCTGTCAGCGAAGGATTGCTCGTCACGTGGCACAGGCAGTAATACTCATAGAAGGAAACGGTCTTGTTCTCGTCCTCCGGTTCCAGCCTGCCTCCGGTCTTCAGCACCGTTCCACTTTTGGCCCCGACACGCGTAGAGAGTACGGCCTCCGCGAGCGCCGCGCTCACAAGCGTGCCCGAAGAATTCAGATCTGCCAGCGCGGAAGCCACCACCAAGCACGTCGCCGCGTACACCCGCTTATCCGTGGACTGAAGAAGAGGCAGCACCGTCGTTCGCGCAAAGTCCTTCTCCACCAGCGATGGCAGTTGCAGCCTCTGTGAGGCCACCGGAGCCGTAAGGTGGACAGCCGACCAGAATCGCAGTACATCTCGCAGATAGAGCAATTGCATCTCGCTATCATCGTTGTTCGGGATCTTGCACAGTGTGAGCAGCGTCACCCGAGCACCGCTGAGGGTGTAGGTAGCCAGTCGTTGTTCCGATGCGATGATGTCCTGCATCCAGGGGTCGGGGCACTTGGCGAGCGACAGGGCCGCACTCAGCGCGTACCGGCACGTGTCGCGGCGGTGCTCCCAACCCGGGGCGCTGCAGTCATGTGTAAGGTACGGTAATAGTGTCTCCAGCAGCTCCGACATGTGGGTCGTGGGTCCGCGTGAGGCCGCCGCATTCAGTCCAGCGGAAGAAGGGCCAGTCGGGCCCTCCAAAGGGCGTCTCTCGCTCACAAAATAGTTTGCCAGCTCGGGAATACGCTCAGCCTTTTCGGCCAGTTCGCACAAGAGCAGCACCAGCTCGCGGCGCTCCGCATCATCAGAGAGAGCGTCAGGACGGCGCGGTGACGACGACGCCGCGCCGCCTGCTCCGCCACGCCGCTTCGCCGCGTACTGACTGGGATCCAGCTCACGCCCGACCACACGAATCATGTCCAGCAGCGGCACAATGGACGAGCCGGGGAAGAGCTGCAAGAGCGAACGCGCCTGCTTGCCTCGTTCGTCGTTCAGGCTGGTCGTCACGCGGCGTGCGGGGAGATCGGCCTCCTTGAAAAGCCGCGTGAGAAACCGCAGTATGATCTGGCGTGCACCAGAGGGCTCGTTTTGCTTGCCGTACTGGCACAGGAGAAACAGAAAGGTCGTGCCAACAGGTGTCGGGTGCAGCAACGTGGAAGGGTCCGAACTGGACTTGGACAGTGGTCGAAACGGCGCCGGCGGGGCTAGCTGGATGGAGTTGGGTGTAGACGACTCCACGTGTTCGCTACTACGCGCCGAAACGCGCTCCAGTGCTTGGTCAGACGGGGAAGGGCTAGGACGGTCCTCTGCGAAAAGATAGTAGTAGCACGGCGGCAGCTGATTGACCAAGTTGCCGTGCAGAAGGGAAGACGTCGGTGAGTTGGCCAGACCATCACGCGCGAGCGACGGCGCGGGTGATGACAAGGTGGGTGAGCGGCCGGCGCCTGGGGAGGAGCCCACGCACTGGTTGGCTGCGACGTGCTGGAGAGAGGCGAGTGGTGCCTTGAGAATTGCCCCCATTCGGCGCCGCTCCGTCGTGAGTGCGTCGAAGATCATGTTTAAGTTGTGTTCTACTTTTGGGAGTCTCTTCGCAACTGCAGCCCTCTCGTCTGGGGATGACGCACATTGCGCGTCTCCGAAGAAGCTGCAAACGTCCACCCAGTGGTCTTGCACGATGCCGAGCATGGAGTTGCCCGAGGATAACCCGGCGTGTGGAGCTGGTGGGTGCCGCTGGTGGTGGCTTGGCGTCAGAGGGTTGTGGGGGTCAGTGTGCGAACTGACACGCGGCAGGTCGAACGCAGACATGTACGTGTGTGTGTGACGTGCGTAACTAAATAAAGGGGTGGAGAATGAGGAAAAGGGGACAGAGTCGCAGAACCAAGAAGGGGGGGGAAAGGAAATAAAACAGAGAAAACAGAAGGAAGAGAAATCAAATGCAGATGTATAAAAGAAGAGCGAATAGGAAAGAAGTGGTGCACAAGAACAACGCGCCACGTAGCAGTTGCTCGTTCCCGCAGCGGAAGTTGAAAACACCAGGTGAACTGAAGACAGCAGAGAGAAAGAATAAAAAAAGAGCACAACCGGGTGAAAGTGAGAGAGAGAGAGGTAGGATCAGGTTGCAACAAAAAAAAAAGTGCGTGGTTAGAACGACGAGATGAACGCTTCTCGTGACTGCTGTCAGCCAGAAAGCAAACCGGCAGATTGGAGCCATCACGTCAAAAAGATGATAGATGTCTTTGAAAAAAAAAAGGAAAAAGAAGGCAGATCGGCACGTGGTCCGATTCCGCGATGAACTAGTTCAGGCACTATATTGTGTTGTTATTGTTGTTGCCATCAGTACTGAGCGCATGTTAGCATGTGTTGTTGTTGTTATTAAGTGCAACTAATTAATCGCATGATTAGTGAAAGAAAAATAAAAGTGTACAAAGGCAAAGCAAGCAAATACCTTTTTTTTTTTTACGCCGAGGAAGAAAGAACACACTCAACCGTGGGAAGGCGGCACCAAGGCGGATGGCAGCATGGTGTGGTTCCCCCGCAGGGGACCAGAAAGTGCGAAGTGTTGGGACAATAAAAGGACACGCTGTCCTTCATGACACTTCTTCCTGCTCCTGTTCCTCCTCCTCTTCTTCCTCCTCTTCTTCCTCAGCGTCCTCTTCTACGCCAAAGAAGAATTGCTGGCGGTGCCGAATGTTTTGACGGTTCGGGTTGCTAAAGGCTGCCAGCGGATCGTGCTCCACAACATCGTGTGCCTCCTGCGTAGGCAGCACCGAGGTTGTTGTCCCTTTGTTTTGCTGAAACAGCGGCTGCCGTTCAATCGTCCGCGTGAGCCCATCCGCCGCCTGCTTCGCCACGTCCACACGTTCGCGCCACTCAGGGTTGGCTTGCAGGAACATCTCCATCTGCTCCGGAGATGGTTTGAGTACCAGGTCGCCGTCTCGCACGATAACGACATCCTTGACACGAAGCCAAATGACCTTGTGAAATTTGCGTGGCACGAGAACGAGATCCTGTGAGTTCATCTCGTCCGTATCGCCTAGTTGAAGCACACGCACGTGTTGTCCATGCGGTGCCTCAAGGCAAATAGCCAGGCGCTGACCCTCTGCGGGTCCGTTCCAGCCGTTGACATCCAAGTACTGCTCCGTCAAATGCTTCGCGCGGTGTTTCCGTCCTGCACCACTCATCGGCAAGCCACAAGAAATCGTGTCAGTGGCCTTGAAAGGGGAAAGGGGGAAGGGGGAGGGGGGGGGGGGAGAGAAGGTCGGAGTCTTACCAACGACGTGCTGTGGTCAAACGCGTTTACTGCGCGGGTGTGTCGTGGTGTCACTTGGCTCAATTGTTCTCGGTGAAGGCAGGATAGCAGCGAGTTAAGGGAGGAGGAAGACAGAAGGATGATGGCTGGAGGTGGGAGAAAGGGTACATGTGTGTGTGAGGGGGGGGGGCACATGTTGTATGGTGCTCTCAAGCGCACAGTGTCTAATCTGTAATAACAGGCGCGGCAATGTTGCGTCTCGCCACGGTGAGCAACACCGAAAGACAAGCAGAGAGAGAAAGCAAACGTCTGCGTTTAGTTGCGAACAGATTGCCCTCGCAAGGATAAACAAAACAGACGGGAGAGAATGGCGAGGGCGAAAGAGCTCATGTAGGCATGTAATGTGTGCCTTGATGTTGCCCCCCCCCCACACACACACACACGCACACACTTCAGTGGAGTCAAACAATATGTCGTGCGGAATGCTGAATTTGAAAATAGAGAGAGCAACACAAAAGCGAAAAAAAAGGGGAGTTGGGCTGGGTTGAGCCAATAGTCATCACCACTGATGAATGAAGAAGTGAGGCTGTTGTGACGAGATGATGGACGTGCTCCTGGGGGCGACAACACGGCCGTGAACATGGAGGAGGAAAAAGGAGTCGGCATGTGTTGCACAACGAGCAACTGGAAAGAAAGAACAAAAGAAGAAGACAGTAAAGAGCATAAAGAGCAACAACAGAGAAGATACTAGCTGTGCGGGAACCACATAACGGATGATGAGAGGCGAAACAGAAGAGCGAGGATGAAAGCGCACAGTCATAGACAAGAAGCGAGAAATCCGGCAGGGAACACAGTGGCGCCTTGACGCACAAGCACGAAAAGAGAAGTACTTTTTATCGTGATCGTGCCTCAAAACCAAAGAGACATGAAAGAGATGCGACAAGGTAAAAACAAAAGGGGGGTGGAGGAAGAACAGCTACGGCACGAAATCGTGCTCTAGCCGGATGGGCTGTTTTCCTCTGTTTGTATGATGTGGGTCTTTGTTGTCTTCACAACATGGTCTCTGTCGACCAACCTCTCCACGTCAGTACCACTTTGCATGCCATGAATAGTTGCTCAACAGTCAATGCGCACACACGAGTATCTGAGCGAAAATAAGGAGGGGGGGAGGGGGCGAGAGGGAGAAATGCCTGTCCGTACATGGAGGATGGTGTTCATTCTCAGACAGCGAGCTGTTATGGCCAGTCGCGGTATGGAATAGGATAGGGTACCTGACTGCTGCTAAATCGGTCCCCAGAGAAGCCGTCATCCTCTATGCCAATGACAGAAACCAACGCTGTAATGTCGTCTGGTTTCCCTCCTTCGTACAAAATGCCATTTTCAATGCACTCAGAAGCGTACGGTGAATCACAGTGGACGTCTTTGGATATCTCGCTTGCGGTGCGTATGACCTTGTCCATGCCATTGGTCAGAGCCATCATCATTTCATCGACCAGGGACATCCGCTCGCTCATGCCATCCTCTGCGCCGTGGGTGGTATCTCGGGGGAAATTGAACTTGCGAAACACGCTTGACAGGGGTTGCCAAAGAATCTCAGCGATCTGTTCGGGATAGACATTGTCGAACAGACCATCAGAGCCCATGATGACGACGTCGCCTTTTTGAACAGGAAGAAGTACCTTGATACCATCTTTGGGCGTGTCTTCACTTCCGCTGCCAAGTTGAAAAGGAAAGTCAGTGTCGTGGTGCTGCACTTCGCTCTGGTAATAGATCTTGCCGTTGCGAAGGACCATGCAGGTGCAGTCCCCAACGGAGATGATGTCCAGGAAAGGATTCTCAACTTGTTCTTTGCAGACGTAGTCATCGGGGCCGGGTTGAAAGAGGGGCTCGGCAATCGTGTAGCCATCGTTGTCTTGCATTTCTGGGGACCGTGGCTGCAGCGTGGCGAGCAAGGCCGTGGCGGTGCCTTGGATTTCGCTGTGCTTGCCATCACGGTAGCCTCGGTCAAGCAAACGGAACGACGAGGCGGGTGTTTCGTCGAGAAGGTTTTCCGTGATGTACTCGTGCATGTAACGAGCGACAGCGGCGCTGTAGAGACCAGCGTCAACCTGCATCTTGTCTCGCCACCAGCTCACACCATCGAGCACGCCCTGGACATTTTGCATGGAGAGGTACGCATCTTCGCCGCCCGTCTCGGCCTTGGCTGGATGTGGTAGGAAACCAACGTGCCGGTAGTAGAAGCAATATCTGAGAGCTAGCTGGGAGAAGGAGCGGCGCAACATGGCCTTCTCGGGGTGCGCGTATCGCGCTCTTTTCGGTTTAGAAATGGAGGGATGAGGTTCGACGCGGAAGTGCGCGTTTTGTTATGTGTACAAGTGCAAAGGTAGAGAAAAGAAAGGGGGTGGCGGCGTCAAAGCACTGTCCCTTGTGCGCTAGACAATTATATCTGTCTGGGAAAATGTCGAATATGGGAATACGAAAGAGAAGAGAAAAAGAGCCAAGACACCCTTTTGCGGGACCAGAGTAATATGTGTTAGTATATTTGTTTCTTGTTTTGATTTTGAGTGGCAGCAGGCCTGTAAAAATCAGGAAAAGTGTGAGTGCAAGCACGCGCGTGCATAAATCGGGTGACGGAAACCACAAAAACGGTGGAGGTGTGGCGAAAGGAGAGGCAAAAAGAACAAGGCCAGTGTGAGCTAATGTAAAACAAAGGTAGGGGTTTGGGAAAGGACGACAACAGATAATGAAGATGAGAGGCGCGGTACTTGTTTGGGATAGGCAACAACCGCAAAAGAGGTGTTGTCAGAGTCAGAACAATACTTTGCTTCTGTGATACTCTTGCTTCTTTTTGGAAAAAAAAAAGGAGAGAAGAAAAGAGAAAAGACAAAAGAGAAGAGAGAAAAGGGAATGGGTGAAGTGGCGATATGATCTGAAACAAAGAGACAAAACGACAGATCGACGCGCATGTGGCGTTTGTGTGTGGGTGTTTTGGCATTGGAAACAATGGTGTCTATCAAGCACCAGTGAAGAAGAGAAGAAACAGTGTTCTCAAAAACAGCTGGTGATGGAGTTTCGAGGGAAAGGTGGGGGTTGGGGGTTGCGAGCACCAGTACAACAAGAACACGTCGGAACGAACTGATTCCGTCCTGCACTCCTCCGCAGTGTACAGAACGTTCACTGCTGTGTCCAAGAGCTGGTGTGGCAAAAGCTTCCGCATCTTGTTGTTGGGGCACGCCACTGTTGTCACAATACTTTTTTTAGTTCATTTTTGTTTGTTTGATTTTTAGGGTTTTTTGTTACTTGACATCTTAGCTGCCCTTCACCGCGGCTCAACGCAACGGGTGCAATGAGCGCGTCCCAGGCGAACTACGAAGCAGCGGGTATCGCCGCTTCAACGATGAAAAGTGGAGGTTGTTTGGGAGTAAAAAAAAAGAGGGAGAAAGTAGAGATCTATAATTGTGCAGGCCAACACCTGTCAGCATCGGATGCCCGATACGTCCAACAAGTATCTCCGTGCGTACAGGGATTTACTGGATGCACCGAAAAACGGAAACCGACTCGACCAAGGTCAAACGATTTAGTTCTTCTTGGGCGCGGCCTTCTTGGCAGCCTTC
>JASANS010002394.1:52594-82189 GCA_030849605.1 Wallacemonas sp. 195SL | reverse complement strand
CCCACTTTTCTCACATGCGTATTCGTAGAGGACAATATCCTGGTGCGCCAGCACTGTTTCAGCCGTCACCGGCTCGAAGATGCGCACTAACGGTGGACCACGCGGGTTTGCCATGGTTACTTTCTACGTGAGAAGAAATTGGGAGCGAACCGAATGGAAGCAAGGAGGAAATAAATAATAAAAAAGATAGAGGCAGGAAGCTAAGGGGGCTCGAGTGAAAATAAGTGCACCCAATAGTTCTATGCGGTAGCGTAACTGGTTCCTATTGCGGATCAAATAATGACGAGAAGAGATTAGACCGAAAAAAAAAAAAAGGAAACACAGAAACAAAAATTGCGAAACTTTGGTTTTCCTATAGGTCTTATTGGGGGTGGTACTGCTGCAACGACACAAAGGAAGACGCGGTGATAGTCGGTGATGCGACAATTTGAGCCGTAGCGGTGGCAGAATTTCACAAACACAAGACGTAACTGATCCAAGAATAAAGTTGCCGTATGTAAGCAAAACACAATAAAGGAAAAACAAGTTCGAAAGGGGGAGGGGGAGAGAAGCGGTGTATAGGATGAGCCAGTGACGTGCTCGGGGGTAACCGGAGACCATTTAACAGACAATGTAAAGTAGCCGCGCAATGGAAGACAGGGAGCTGCCCCGGTAAATTCATGGAAATACTGACTATCAGCGATGACGCTACTCGAGTCAATGAACCTGTTCACGTGCTCGTTTTCTGCTCTGAAGGTGACGTCTGCGGATCCACGCTTACGTTATCACACCGCGCCCGCAACACCTTTTTGCATGAAGACGTGAGTAATGGGATTAGATGATGTCTATTTGACAGAAGACGGAAATAGAGAAAAAGAAAGCAATCACTGAAAAGAAAAAGGTAGAGTTATCAAGATAAAAGAGACACACTTCTTCTTTTTTTTTGCATTTTTTTTTTTGTTGTCGATGCCCTCTCTCATCGATCCCAAATGTGTCCGAAGGGTGTTGATACAATGAAATAGTTGTTGGGATGCGCACGATTCTCCACGCCGTGAAATGCTGGTCAACTGTTCTCAATCACGCGACTTACGACTCTGATGGCACCACCCAATCTCTACTTGATTGCATTACTGCATGCTGTGCACCCTCCAATGCCGATTTCTCTTTCGCCAGTTCAACGCGTGTATCGCAAAGAGGAATAACGACATCACCAAGTGCTGCGGAATGCCCCTCTGGCAACTACTCTGTTGCTTTCTCTCTTTTTTTTTTTTGGCTAAAGGAACCACCTTGAACGTACAAACAAGAGAAGTCACAGAGATCGGAAAAGAAAAAAAAGAAACAGATAAAATCACAAGCAACAAATCTAGAGGAACTCAGAGGGTGGGTGCGGGAAAAAAAAACAGGCTGGTCGCAGTTTAATCGGAGCGCAGCGCGCTTATACAACAGAAGGTCCCACACGTCTTGCGTATATATATATTTATTTAAAACGTATTCGGTCAGAGCTGCTGTGCTCCACACTAGAGAGCTCAGCATTTTTTTCTTTCCGTTTTCTGTATTGACGTCAGAAAGGTTCTGTCTACGCACAGTTGTCGGTTGCGACGTGTAGGAAAGTCGGTCGATTGTCTGCGTTTAAACAGAGCCCCATGCGCGAAATGGGAAAAAGAAAAAAAAAGGAGATCTCATGAACACACGCCCAAAAAGTGCACAAGGGCCTGCACATGCGTTAGAGCATAGTCAATCGCCTCAAGGAGTTTACAGTGACGGCGCTGCTGACCACGGCTCTGTGCAATGCTGCGCTGGCAGAGAGTGGAGTACAAAAAAAAAAAAAAAGTGTGAAAGAAAACAAAGTCAAGGCAAAAGAACAGCAACCAAAATAAAGAAAAAAAAAGAAAGAAAGGAGCAACAAAAACATTATAGGAAATGGAATCAAAGATGGAAAGGGACACAAATAAAAGTCAGAATAATATGTGAATGCGCGTGAACGTTGTGACGCGTCTGCGTGAATTCCGCCCAGGGCCGTATGCACCCGTCTCTAGCGCGGGAAAAAGACAGGGACTCAGTGCAAAAAAAAAAAAAAGGAGGGGGATGTTGGGAGAAGTGAACAAACAGGCGATGGCGCCGACCTGTGGTACGGGGATACACCGGAGCGTACATGACTCTTTACAGCTCCGCTTTGCTTGCCTCCCCAAGGGCCCGCTTTGCTTCCAGCCAGTCCTCCACGGTAGCTCGACGTTGCTCCTCAATGCTGCGCCGCTGTGTCACGGAGTAATTCGGAACGCACCGCGGTGTCAGGTTCTCCTCAAAGCTACTGGTGGTGAGACTGCGCTCCTCGCTCGTGCCGCTCATCGGTGACTCGGCCGGTGAGAAGCGCGACTTCACGGACGCCGACAAGCCGCCTTTGAGGGGCGATTCCAATCGTAACGCGCTCGACGGTGTTGTTGATCCATTCAGCTTGCGCCTACTCGTTGCGTCCTTGTCCAACTTCAGAGACGGCGCTGCGGGTCCCGCGCCGTCTACCTTGTCCACTCCCGCTGCGGCGCTGGCGTCTGTCGTGTCAGCGAGAGAGATAGCCTTGGTGGTTTCCTGCGAGCGTGCCGCGGCGGTGGCCGGGCTCGTGGTGAGGGCCTCGCTGGGTGAAGGTACCTGTGCTGGGTCAACGCCACAATTACCGCACAGGCGAGAGCGCATCTTCTGCAAACAGCTGCGCCGCGTGAAGGCCCGCATGCGCCTGCGATCCGACCAGGCGCAGATACGCTGACAGACGCATTGGCAGGCACCGACGAAGATAATGACGGCCACAGGGAGCATGTACCAGTAGGCGCTGACAATGGATTCGGCGCCTTCTACGAGAACGTGACGGCCGCCGTCTGCTCCAGTTTGGGTTTTGATGTCTGCAGGCATGATGGACTAATCAAGCTGAAGACGGTGTAAGATTTGATTTATAAAAACAAAAAGAAGAAAAAAAAACAGGAGAACCTATATACAATACTGAAAAGAGAGGCGTTTGCTTGAATAACACAAACGCGGTTTTGCTATTTGCCCGTTGGATTCCTAGCTGCCACGAATCAAGATACAGTAGTCTGTAGTAGGGTCAATGAATGAAAGAGAGAGAAAAAAAAAAAGAGAGAAACGAATACTAATACTTGCTACTTGGCAATTGACAGCAATCGCACCTGTGCGGAAAGCAAAGGTTGAGTAAACTGAAGCGGCGCTACTAGCAATGCGTGAACTATTGTTGACTTTTTAGTGTCATTCATGAGGTATTACAGAATAGAGAATATTGCGAAAGCCGAAGAGATCGCAGGAAGAAAGGGAGAGAATCTGAAGTTTCGAAACGGGAGGCGATAACGTGTGTGGAGCACCAGCTTCTACGGTGTTCAATGCAGAGCATACATGCCGCAGCTGGGCTGTCCACGCCGTCCTTGTCAGCGATCCTGTCGGGGGGGGGGGGGGAGGGGGACACGGTCACAAAGAACAGAGCGATCGGCGTACCGCGCAACGAGCAGGTCTCTATTGCGCCGCTTGCCGACACGTCGAGGTGAGGTGAACACAGACTCCGCAAGTCACAGCACCGTTGCTGAGACTGGCTGAACAAGGGGACGCTCGTACGCGCACGCTGCACAGCCGTACGACGGCATGCGGTGTACCGGACAGACGATTTGCGCAAGGCAAATATCTCACGGAGCTTTGATGCCCCACTCAGATTCAAATGAGCTCTATGGCAAAGATGGAAAACAACACAAACAGACTCACACCAAAGTGAAACAACACGTAGGGATGGACACGGAGCCATACGCGAAACAAGATGAACTCATAAATAAAGGGAGGGGGGAGAGAGTTCAGCCACGTTGTCCGGCTATCCCAACAAGAGTCGCGCTTACAAAAATAAAACAAAAAAAGGCAGAATTGCATTCATCTAATCGCTGTGTGCTGCACAGGTTTCGCGGAGTGAAGGGAATATGGAGCCTTCTGTGTCTATCGTGGGACTGACTGTATGTACCTCCACGAGTCTAATTGGCAAAGTAAGCACTGCGGTTTTCCACCGGGGTCCCATTGGCGTCGTTAAAAAAGTTCTTGGCGCGAAGAGAGTCCTTGCCGACGGAAGACAGTGTCCCGATACGGTTCACATTGTCTGCGTTCCGCATCTTCAAGCCTCCCTCGCTGGTTTGGTTCGGTGCAGGCGCGGATTGTGGCACTGCTGCCGTCAGGCCGGTGCCTGTGGTGGTAGTGCGGAATAGGTTTTGCCCCACTGCTGCACTCGATGACATGTCTGTGCCGACCGCCACTGCTGGAGTCGTGGAGTGTGGCGTGCCAGCACCAGCCGCACCGAGAGGCGTGTGCATGGTGGCGTGACGCGAGAACTGGCTGTACAGACCTGCTCCAGACAATGCCGAGGAGGACGGCGCGATGCCGCCAGAAGCAGCCGCAGCCCCTGTCAATCCCGTCATGGTGGGCAAACTGGACATGCCCGCGGTCGCACCAGAGGAGAACACGCCCCAGTGGCGGCCATTCACACTAGTGCTTCGTTGAAGATGCAGCAACGCGGTCTGGCTTTGCTTGAGCTCCTGAGACAGCCGCTCATGGGCGGCGTCGGTACGCTGCAGCTGCTCTTTCAAATCGTTGTTCTTCTGCTGGAGAGTCTGAACACGTTCCGTCGCACTAGCCAGCTCATCCTTGACGCGCTGCGCCGCTAGATGGCGCTCCTGCAGAAGTGACTCCTTGCTCGCGACCTGATCCGTAGCGATGCGGTACCGCTCCTTGAGGTTCTTGATAGTCTCCAGCTGGTGGGCAATGATGTGGTGCGACTTCTCCAGATTTGCGTTCGCCGTTGCAGCGCGCTCCTGCGCCTGTTCATTCTGGGAGGACAGCATGCGGATGTAGTCGTCCTGCTTTTGATAATGTTCGCGCAGGGATTGCAGTTCGTCTTCCTTGTCCTTGAGACCCTTCGTCGCCGCACGAAGCCGCTCCGTCACGGAAACGTAGTTCAGCTCATTCTCAGACATAGCCTTCGTCGACTCAATCTTGAAGTGGGTCAACTGGCTATTCGTGTCACGCAGGCTTTCCACTTCTGCCGTGAGCGCGGCCACTTTATCCTCGGCCAGCGCAAGCTGAGAGCGCAGCGATGCTTGTGCGCTCTCCAGACTACGGTTCGCGTCACGCAGGCGTTGCGCCTCATCGTCCTTGCTGCGGACGTCGTCGGTCAGGCGGCTCTGTGCGCGTGCACTCGCCTCGCGCAGTTCTTTCATCTCACCAAGGAAGCGGTCTCGCACGCTTTGCATCTCCTTCGCATGGGCATCGCGAACTTCCGACAGGGAGCAGGCGAAAGCCTTGTCAGACTCCGACTTGGACAGCTTCATCTCCTGCTGTAGGCGCGTGTTGTCTTGAGTGAGGTCGGAGAGCTCCTGCCGCATCCGTGCTATGGTGCGCGTGTAGTGACGCTCCTGTGCCTCACGGTCAGCGGCACACTGCTCGTACGACCGTGCAAAGAACTGGAATCGCTCGGCCAGGTACTTTTTCTGCCCCACGTCTCCTTGGCGCAGAAGGATGAGCGAAACATGCTCGACGGTTTTGAAGTCGGTAGCCTCGAGAATGCGCAGGATGCCCTTCCCGGTGTCCTGCGGATGCACAGTAAAGCTGACGTGACACGGAGACGCTTCATTGGCGATGGCTTGGAAGAGACTCACTAGGTATTTGGGGAACGCGAGGAAATCAACGCGGAGCTCTAAACGCTGCTTGAAGGCGGCGTAGTCCTCCTCACGCAGTTCCAGCTCAAAGAGGAGAAACGGGTCTGTGGGGTCTGTGGCGCGGATGCGAAGCACACGAGCACTAGAATGGGGGCTGCTGGCGGCAGTCCGCATCGTGATGCCCAGAGTCTGGCGCGCCTCCTCCTTGTCCCCCATGCGTGCGAGCACGGGCAGCACCACTTCCAGAACAGTGCCGTCCGCCAGCACTTCTGTCGTGGAGCCCCCTTGTGTGGGCTTGGCGGCCATCACTGGGAGCGGCATCACGTGACTGGCGGAACGGTAGGGTGACTGACCAGAGGAGCGGGATGGGCGCCTGGGAGTTCTATTGGCGTTGCTCGTGAAGAGCATATCACCGTGAGGCGTCTCTTCTCCTGCCGCGCACCGGCACGACGCAGGGCTGCGCGACACATAGAGGCCCTTCCCAGGCTCCTGGTCGGTGGGAAACTGGCTGTTATTCATTGCCGCGGTACCGAAACTGTGGTGGTAGAGGCTCGTGCTAGCGGTAGAAGTGTACGAGCCACAAAGGCGTGTATCTGTGGGAGAAGGGAGGGGGTCAAAGAAAAAAAAAAGGTCTATGTAATTCACGTCAACGTACAATGTAAAGGCGGCGTCTGCGTGTGTGAGCGCGGAACGGAACGAAGACAATCTAAAAAGTGCTGTATATGTATGTATGGCGCACAAGTCTTCGTTAATGAAGGAAACGACGAAAGGAAGCCGAACCGAATCAAGTGGGTCCGCTATGGCAATCACGATGCGAGTACCAGAGAAAGAGAGGGAGAGATGAAAACGAAACAAAGAACGAGAGGAGCGTAACAGTGAGGGAAAAGAAAAGTGAATCGAGGAGAGGCTTCCAAATCGTCAACAGCGAGTGCAACTGTGGCGAGTCCCTGGGTGTGATTGACGTCAAGGAGTCCTGCCATGCGTGAGAATTAGCGGCGCGGAGAGGTGGAGTGCCGACAAGCAAAAGGCAACGTTGTGCACTGCCTTGCTGTGCCAACATCAACCGCAATGACAATACTCAGGCGACGCGTTGCAAAAAACAGCAGTCCCTCGCACATCAGCAACATACAGCATTTGCCGTTTCTGTATAGATGTACTTGCACAGCGACAGTAATGGGAGGGGAATGGGCAGCGCAGCTTTGCTACCTGGAAAGCCGATATCACACTAACGTGTTCCGCTTTGCATTGTTTGATTTTTTTTTTTGACTTGACATGATTTGTGATGCTCACTGCTCCATGACGCCACTACTGGGAAAACAGAAAAGAAGAGAGGAGTCACATGCTAAGGGATGCGGTCCATACACCAAGCCAACACAGAATTAACACCACCGACGCCTCAACATACTCGCCTTGCTCTAGCTCCTTACCTAGGATACGCCACAGCTCGTCTTGCTTCCTGTTGCTCTGTTTGTAAAAAGGCAAACAAAAAAAAAGAGGAGCGCTGCAAACATGACCCGACTGTGATTCAAAAGTGCAAGCGTGAGTGTCGTAGGGGACCCAAAGTGACGCAGCAGCGGACATGTGATGGATGGAGCATATGTTGGCCATTTTTACAGCAGCAAGTTCGCTCACACACGCACGCAGAGAGAAAGGAAAACAGAACGACACAGAACAATTAAACAGACAAGCGACCAAAGAGGGTGGACAGGTCTTGCCCACTATCACGCAACAGGCGATAGCACCATCGATCCCCCACTAACAACAGCGACAAAGCCTTCCGCGTTTTTATTAAATAAATGTGATGAAAACCAAACAAAAAAAAAAGAACATTTTGGCTGGCACAAGGCCACCAGTACGTATTGCCGAAGCTTACTTGTTGGAGCGAATCTGCTGGTTGTGGCGACGGCGCAGGACGGCATCACGCTGTTGCTGCACGCTGGTCATGTCCATTTCTTCCTCACCCAGCACGGCGTCGGCGGTGCCGAAAGCAAGGCCACGCGCCTTGTAGATCTCCTCGTTGACGGTGCGCTGTGCCGTTGAGTTGGAGACACGCTGCTCCACGTAGTCGCTGGGCTTCACCGGATCGTTGGCGGCGGTGTCCATGCGCAGCACCACAAAGAAGGCGACGATGAAGACGTTGCGGATGACCCTGAGGTCAGTCTCCTTCCGGTCGGGCTGTGCGCGCCAGCGACGCACGAACCAGGAGACAATAGGGACATACGCGTTCTTCGGCAGCCAGTACTCGGCCGTGTCGTGGAGAAGAACGGCGATGGGGATACCGACAACCACCGTCTTCACGTAGCTCATGAAAGGCACTACGGGCAGCCGCAGCTCCTCGAGGCTGTCCACGAACGAGCTAACGTGATTGGCAACTTGGTCCATACTTGTGAATGAAGTACGTGACACAGAGCAAATGTGGGAGTTGATGTCGGCAGAACCGAAGAGAAGCTGGAGAAAAAAAATAAACAAGCGGGTTTCTCGGAGAGACGATATTTGTGCGAAAGTTAAGATTGAGAAACGGGAAGAAAGCGACAGGTTGCCGTGGGGGAGGGGGGCAATGCAAATGGCAAGCACACGAGAGTTGTGTGTGTGTGTGTGTGTGTATGATCGCTAGAAGAATAGTGTCCACCAGATATGGCAGAACGGGGGTGTGGCACGTGGTTTGCTCGCCCATTGTGGCGGTTGTACGTCCTACACGTATTACCGTGTCGTGACAGGAAGTGCACAGCACGGTAAGATGCACGCCTGGCAAGCTGGATGAAATCGACAAAGGAAGAAGGGGCGGGGGGGGGGGGGGGGCAGTTGTAGCACGGCCAACCTCATGGAAAACGGTAGTGCATGCTTGCATAGAAACGTTGTGCTCGTTGAGGGGGGCAGCTCCACTATATGCGCAAGAGCTCATCCACTACATAGTTGAGAACAGAAAGAGAAAGCATAAAGAAGTGAAAAACAATAGGAAGCAAGCGGAGCAAAACAGAGAGAGACGGCACTCATCTCACAAGCGTGGAGGCATGAATAGAACAATACAATAAGCCAGCTCTCCAGAACAGCATCACAAACTAGAAGAACGTGACAGCAACGAATACATGCTCAGAGAGCTTCGATCAGGTGCGCAGCAAGAGACACGGACAGTAAGTGGGGGGGGGGGGGGCAAGGCAGAGAAACAGACACGCACCGAACGGTGCTGCCTCTGCGAGGCTGGACTGGCTAGCGCAGCGTTGTGCGTTGTGCCGTACGCATGCGAGCGCAGTCATCGCACACCTTCACTGGCATGGCATACCCCAGTGCGTCGATGATGGCGCGGGTCTCTGTGCAGTTACTACAGGTCAAACGGCCGCAGCTGCGACAGTGGTGTCGAGACCAGCGGCCGATACCTGTGTGGCAGACCATGCACTCGTTCGAACTTGAGTCTGGCTGCCACACCATGACAATCTTCTCCGCGTTGCGCTCGCAGAAGGGGCACTTCCATTGGGGCGGTGGGCTCGCGAAGGTGGCGCCACATTGCGGACATTTGGGGGAGTATGTGCGCGTGAGCAACGACTCGCTCGCTTTGGGTGGAGCGTTGAGGCAATGGCGGACCTTCTCCTGCTCAATCTCGACATTCTCATCCACCGTAGGGGCCGAGTCGCTGCGCTTGCTGAATTGCAATGGGTGGCTGTGGACGTATTCCTCCCACTGCTTCTTCTGATGCGACGACTTCTTTGCCTTCTGCCGAGCCTGCTCAGCCTCAATGGCCTCCTGCTCCTCTTGCAGCTCCCGAGCACGGGCCTCTCGCCGTTTGCGCTTCTTGTCTGCCTTTTTGCGGCGCTCTTCCTCGCGGCGAGCGGCCTCCTCCTCCTCAGCTGCCTCTTGTGCCGCAATGGCTGCAGCCGCTTCGGCCTCAGCATCTTCGGCGTTCTTTTGGCGGCGCAACTCATCGCGGCGGCGCTCGAGGGCCTCTTCGTTGGCGCGGCGCTCCTCTTCCTCTTCCTTCTCTTGCTCGGTCTGGCGCTTGAGCTCCTCCTGCTGCTGTTCAAGCAAAGTGCGCTTTCGCTCTTCCAACTCTCGTTCACGCTGTGCAGCGCGGTCGCGACGCTCCTCAAGGGCACCTCGTAGCTCCTCCCAAATTTCCTCCGCATGGCGATCGCTCGCCATCTCGCTGTAAATCTTCGCCATGTCCTTCACCGACACGTACTCGAGAAGCGCCATATCATCGTCGGAAACCCCTCCTTTGATCGACTTCAACAGCCGTTGCACAGGCTCACCCAGATCTTCAAAGCGGATAGTGCCCTTTGGGCTCGCGGAGTTGTCCTCCACACTGGTCATGATCGCGAAGCGTGTATCAAAGGTGCTGGCGATGTGGCCGTTGACGCTACGTGTGCTCGGGGGGAAAGAAAAGATGCGCAAAGCGAACTGGCAGGAAACTCCCAGGCTCTGCGCTTGTATAAAGGTGTGGGGCAGGTCACTGAAGTTAATGCTAAATGAACAAGTAGAGAGAGAGAGAGAGTAGAATATGGACGGAGAATCACTGAAACAGGTACGCAACGAAGGCACTCCTGCACGGAAAGATACAGAAAAGAAAGCCTCATTGACCCGTACTTTCCGCCACGAGTACGTTTCTGTGTCAACGCGAACAAGAAGAGGTTCATTTCGTTCAGCAACAGCAACAACAAACCCATATCAGTGTGGTACGTGTCGCGACCGAATCATGTACCGTGTGATCGTGCGCAGTGACTGAAATGTAAAAAAAAAAAAACGGAGTTCGCCTCGTCAAGTAGCGACCAACTCATTGACATCGGTGTTGGTATTATTCTTGTTGTGATGGTGTACCTGTTTTTTGTGTATTTTCTCCTTTTTTTTTTTGATGTGTGAATGCACTTCCCGTGCTGAGGAAGAAAAAGCGATCAGTCGGACAACGAGATTCAAAAGATACAATGAAGACGTTCTTTGCGTAGTGTGTGTGTGTGTGTTTCGTAGTGTCCTTGTGCTTGCTAAGATCCCCTCCCTCTTCACTTTGGCACATGCAGCACGTCAGTCAAGTTGAGTTGTGAGGGGGGGGGGGGTCGTTTCACGCTGTGGGTTGAGAAGACGGCGCTGAGGGGCTTTCAGAGGCGTCCGTCTTTGTCTGCGCGTTTGCGCCTGGTGCGCTTGATTTGAGTCCGGCCCAGAAGTAGTGGCCCGTGTTGACGCTGCGCGAAAGCATAAAGTTCACTTGGAAATTCTTTGTCGCCACAGACTGGAAAAAATCCGGGTATGTGATGATGTACTGCAGGTCGACGTTGCGCACACCAAAGCGACCTGCAAATTGAGTCATATCGTGCGGTGGAATGAACTTGCTCCAGTCGTGCGTGCCAGGCTCAACAATGCCAGTGAGCTGTTCTGCGATGAGAATATGCGAGATCGCGGTGCAGATCGTCTTGTCCATCGTGCTGAGGATGAGAAGTCCACCCGGCGCTGTGGCGTCGCACAGGGCCTGCAGGAAGCCACGTGCATCGCTCACGTGCTCAATGACTTCGCTGGCCACTACGACATCAAACTGCCGCTTTTCCTTCTCGACAACATCGAACAAGGACGTGTTGGCGAAGGAGAGCCGCGACTGCCACGCATGTTTGACGGCTTCTGGCGAGTACATCCGGCTGGCGTTCTCGAGCATCTTTTGCTGGCGGAGCGAGGCAACCTGGATGCTCTCGTCGCACGCGTCAATGCCCAGCACAGTGCCACCGAGCCGCGCCAGGCTCTCGGATAGAATACCGCCACCACATCCCACGTCGAGCACCATATGGGCAGGTGTTAGACCCGGGTTGGAGAGAAAATCGAGCCCGCCACCGCCACCACCTACCCTTTTGCCGAAGTTCTGAACAGTCGTGTTCACAAACCGAGCACGAATGGGGTTCAACAGGTGAAGTGAACGAAGAGGCCCGGCCGGGTCCCACCAGTGCTTCTGAAGTTTGCTGAACTTGGCAATTTCGTCCGCCGCGACGCCTTTCGCTGCAATGGACATGATGCACTCGCCGTGTCAACGTGCGCCTGAGAGGTGGAGCGTAGTGGAGGGCAACGCCTGTGGGCAACAAGAATGCGATAAGGACAGCGGAATGAAAACAAAAAAAAATTGCTAGTACACAGTAACTGCTAGCAAACAAATGGGAAAACAAAAATCGAAGTGACAAGTGAAGAGTGTCGAGCTACAAAATATTGACGGAACGAATCTGAAAGCCCGCTAATAAGGGAATCTGTTGGACTCGGAGAGGGTGGAGAAGAGTACGAAATAGAGGTTCGTTGGGTGTGTGTGTGTGTGTGTGGAGAAGGGGACGTGATAAATACAACACGTCGTTTTCTTGGCTCTGTAAGAAAGGTGCAAAAACGTCTGCGCGGAACAGCAAGTGCCAGGCCGCACGGAACCAGTAGCGTGTCAGGCTGGAGCCAGGCACAGTCATGAGGCCGGCTATGTGGGTGTTGCGCAATGTTCCACTGCTTGAGTGGCTTCGGTCCACGTGATGAGAGCGCATTCCGCAAGTGTCAATGAAGTGTGGATTACGCAGTTGCGTTCAATTTGAATTGCCGGTACGCGCATGGTGCGAGAAAAAGAAAAAGGGTGAACGGTATCGAAGCATATAAATATATAGAAATGGGGTACTTCAGGAAAACTGAAGACCCAAACAAAAACAGATATCGAAGAGCCACTCGGAGAAAACGAAAATACTGTCTAATGGTGACGCACACGAACAGAAAAAAAAACGAGCAGAAGACTGCTTTGGTAGGGATATGATTGGACAAGTGAGTAAAAACGGAAAGCAACAGAAAAAGAAACGAATTGATGTGGTGGCGCGGGGGGGGGGGGGGGGAAGGGAGAGGAGAAAACGGCAGAGCAGGAATTTCGAAAATGAAGGCATCAAACATCTGACCAGAGGCAGAACGAATGTGAGTTGTGAACAGTGGCATCCAGTCGTCGAAACTTCTGCTCTTTTTGCGCAGGATTGGGGAAATATGAAAAAGAGGAATAATAAAAACGCGCACACACACTTGGAGTGAAAATAAAGAACATTAAGTATTGTATGCGAATTCACAAAGTAAAGTTGAAAAGAAGATAAGGCACGTGAAGGAGTCGACGTACGAAGCAATAATGCACCGAAGGAGAAGTCGGGAGAGCGGAAGGTGCAAAAAAAAAAAAACGAAAACTATTGCGCGAATTGAACTCTGCAAATGGCTCCGAGTAGCCAACATGCAAAAATGGGGGCAATAAAGAAAGAATCGTCACGTCATGAAAGCGCGACTATGCTGTATACTAAAAGCAACCTGAACGAAACAAAAAAAAAAAAGTGTGATGCGAACACAACAGACCACACGGGAGAGCAAAAAAAAAAAAAAAGAGTGTTTGGAGGATTACAACACGCACAGAGATATATCTGAAATATGTGGGAAGAAACCGCAGTCTGTGGAGTTGTGTTAAAGGATTCTGCGTTTTGTTCGTTAAAATAGGGGAAACGTGAGAAGCGAAAGATAAGAAGCTGTGATCTGTCGCGACACTTAAAATGTGAGCAGAAACAGTCAAAGTAGCAATCCGAAGGCAAAAGGGGAAAAAAAAAGGACGGAGCATTCAGTCCGGAAGCACGCACACGTATTTGTCTGGCCCTGATCCCGTCACTGTGGGAAAGAGGAGGAAGAAGAGATGAAAGAAAAAAAGGAAAAAAAAAAAAGTGCTGTGCTGCCGGAGTGTGGCCCGACGACTCCCTGATCTGAGAATAGCGGCAGGGCGAGGAAATGGGCTCTTCCTGTGCACAGACACAGTTCCTCCTCCAGAGACTGAGGCCTGTGTGCACAGGCGTGACTACGTCGTCTTAGATGTTCCGCCCAGCGAGACGGTGAAGTGACAGGAAACGCTCGCGTGGGTTGGAAAGACCCAAACACGCGCACAGCTGCGGACAGTGATCACCGCTTTGCTGAAGTTCCGCCGCGATAGCGTCCAAAAATGGGCTGCGCACGCAGAGGTGTGTCATGGCCGGTGTCGGCGCGGTGAACATCGCCTCAATATGGGAGGAGAAGGGCAGGGTGAACAGGCGAGGCACAAGTCCGTTGTTCGCACTCGCCTCGGTGAGTGTCGCCAAGGGCTGCCAATCCACCAGTGGCCGCGTGTGGGCGAGGGTGAAGCTTCCTTGAAAGCTGCACGGCTCAGCGCGTGCGTTTTCGGCGTCGATCGTGACATTGACCACGTCGAAACCCTTCAGCATGGTTGATGTGAAAGCACGTAGCAGAGCGGCGTCACCAACATGGCCATTTAACTGGCACGTGAATGCAAAGCCGCTCATGCTGCTTTGGGTGCGCAGAAATTGCCTCTGTGCCAGTTCGGGGTTGCCCGCGTGCTTGATGAGAGGTGTCCATAGTCGCTCCATCATGCACTGCAGTGTCTCACGCGATAAGCGGCGCTGTTGGGCAGCCGCATTGGACGCGTACGAATTGAAGAGAGCACTGCCTCCACGTTGATAGACGAGGGGGGACATACCGAATTTAACAGCAAGAGCTTGGAGTGAGTTATTGTTATTGACTTGTGTTTTTTTTCCTTCTGAACAGGGATAGTTATTCTAAGATGTTGCGGATTCTGAATATTGGGGTGCGTGAGACAGTGGCGAGAAGGAGAAGAACAAGGGGGGGGGGGGGAGCTGAATGAGCAGGTGGAAGGACGGAGGACACGCCACTAAGTGTGTCAGGGCACCGCACAACGCCATAAAAGAGTGCAAAGTGACAGTATTGGCACCCTTTTGATGAATGAACGCTCAAAAGAATGGACTCGAAACAGAGGCGTACCCACATCTGATACTGGTGATGTCTTTCTGCATCAGAGCAGTGTGCACACGGTAAGCAGGCCTTGCCGCTCAGAAGCATGCGATAGTGCGTGAAGGATTCACATGCCACCACCGCAAGTGGAGCCTCCAGGGATAACTCAAGACCACGGATTGAAGTGGTCATGTACCCGTGTGACGAAGAAGAAAAAAAAACACCACACAACAAGAAAAACGAAACAGTTTCGTGTGCGTTTAAAGCACCGAAAAAAAAAAAAAAGATGACAGCGCGAGTCATCGGTCACAGCACCGCAGGTCTGCGCTGTTTACGGCGCGAAGGCCAGGAGAGGACGATTCGTAAAACTCTCATGATATGGTGCAAGTCGCTTGATGAGAGCAAGGTTGTAGATGCACCAAAAAAGCAAGAGCACAACATGATAACGCCGTTCACCGGTCCCAGATGAGGACAACACTGAAACGAAGCTCAGCAGCAGCGCGGCGAACCCAATGAGGACGCCGCGGAAGACGTGCCGATTCATTGTGGACATGTCACGGAAGAAGGGGTCCTCCATGTCGGCTGTGTAGCTCACAGCATTGTGCTGCCCAGTGACCAGCGAGATCGCGTCTTGCTTACGGCCGTCGTAGAAGTTGTTGTTGTACCAGCGCCGTATCGCCAGCAGGCCTTCCGATGCCTTGTCCATTACGCTATCAGGCTTGCCACCTCGCATGTAGTTGAGAAAGTGCGGTTCTGTACCGGCGTACAGCTGTGAGATGGCGACACCTTGCAGAGCAAAAAGCTCCAAGGTGGCCTTTTCTGATGCAGTCTGCAAGTGAACCTGTGCGGCGGCCGCCGCATCCGCCGCTGCCGATGATGCTGTCGTCCCGGATGGGCGTGTCAGCGCGTGGATCACTTTGGGCAGCACCGTCGTGACAATCATACTTTGCGTCAAGTTGGTGCGGTCCAAGTTGTCGAGGCAATTGACACGCATGAGAAGGACCTGTTCCTTCAGCACTGACCACGTGGTGACCCCTTGCGTGTCAATGGTCTCTTCGTAGAGCAGGAAGTCATCCCACGGATCGTTGGGGAGGCCCACCATGGGAGTGTTGACGCTGCGCGAGTCGTCGAGGGATTCATCCACAACGGTGATCAGATTCGCCCGCATCGCGGCGTACGGCATCTTCTTCTTCTTCTGCTTCACGTTGTATTTGAGATAGAAGAAGCGATCCGCGTACGTCAGACTCTCATGGGAAGGTGTTGTGGCGTCGTCGCGGGTTTGCAGGCGGTGGGCGGTATTCTCGAAACTGTCGGAGAGCGGCTTCTCCAGTTTAGAGGTGGACGTGGTGTCGATAAAGTAGTACCGATCGTACTGAGGAAACACTCGCTTGAGAAGGTCTAGGTGTGATCGCAGCTCTCGCACAGCAGTCGAGGTAGAGCTGAGCTGGATCGGGGGCTTGAAACTTAGGTTCGCCTTTTGCTTCCACCGGCGTGGGATAGAGCCTCGCAAGATTTCGTACACGGCAATGCGCCGTGGTGTCAAGGTGCTGTGTGACGTCATCCACACAGCTGTCATGGCCATGTTCGCGCACACACCGGACCAAAGGTTCTCCAAGCCTCGTCGATTGTACCGCGTCCCCGCGAACCGTGCACTCAGCCGAGTGATCATGAGCAACTCCATCGCGCTGCCGTTGCTCTCGCATGGCGCGGCTGGGGATGTGGGTCGGGTGGCGTGGACGAGACCGCGAATGAAGCTGGGCACGAAGTAGGGGGCAATGGTGTCACTCTCGCGCCTCATGGCCTCCTGTCCAGAAGACAAACGCCGCGACGTGAGGTGCCTCGACGCGAGTGCGACCGGCTGAAAGCCAGCCAAAAGCGCCATGTTCCACTGAAAGACAGACCCAGCCGTTTGCGGCTTTCTGCGTGCGAGTGCCGAGTCAGCGTGCGGATTCATCTGCGGGGTGCCGTTGTGGTGATCCATGGGGGTCTCGTCACTGAATACGTCATCGGGAAAGCGATCCGCTGTCTCGCAAGTGTCGCTGCCCACGTCCGCCGCGTCTGGTTGGCCCCATAGCTGCTGATCAATGATGTCTTTTGGATTCTGGGCGAGGTTCAACGTTGGGCTGAAATAGAGGTACGAGTGCGCTCCGTCATTTTCGTTCACGTACGCGCAGAACTGACGAATCACGTCGTGGTAGCGCTTCAGTGTGTCCTGGGGTAGGTGATGCGGTTGCCCAGCGCCTGCAGCGTCGTTCCCCTCTCCGTCATCGTCGTCATCGTCGTCATCCGTTGAGGATTTCTCGAGGCTGTCGTTGCCGGCGTTGTCCTCCTCGTCTTGATTAGCCGCACGCGCTGGCACGGGCGCGCTCGGCAGCACACGCCATTCCAGTGTCTTGACGAGGAATATGCTGTGTTCCGCGGCATTGCTTTGAAAGCGCAGCGAGGCAACGGGGCTGACCGCTCGAACAAAGAGCAGTACAGAATCGGCCGCACCGAGGTGAAGCACACCGTACAGGGCCTCACATGTGACAACCTGGTCACCACATTCTTTGGGGTCAGAGAGACCAGTAGTGGACTTTCCTTGGCGTTCCGCCGCATCGTACGCGGATTTTGCCTGAGCCGGTTGGCCTTCGAAACGCACGACACGGAGAGGCGTGGACGCATTGTTAGCAACTGCAGTGACACTCTGAAGTAGCCCCTGCCCCTCAGCGCCCGTCGTGTCGACGCAATCAAAACGTCGCTCGTTCACATTCCACAAAAGAAGAGGCAGGTCAAGAGAGGTTGGAAGAAAATAGACCTTGCCATCGAGGTCCACAATGCTACCAGAGTACGCCATTGTGAAATTCGAATAGCTTCACCGAGATATGCACTGTACAAAAGAATCGTAACAACAACAACAGCGAGCAACAGTGAAACGCGCAGGCCACGATGTGGGCTCGGGAGGACACAATCGATGAAAGGAGGAAGGATTGCAGGAGAAGGGTGACGGGGAAGCTATCAGATATTGGCAAACGTGCCCAGAGAAGCGCCGCTTCACGAAAAAAACAGACGCCATACAGAGACGAAGATTCTGCTACGTCCGCAGAGCAAGTCACCAAACACGTGCAAAACAGGCGAGGGAATGCGAAGGCCGGCAAGGTCATTCCATAAAGCGGCACAATGAATGGGGGGGGGGGGGTGAAAATGGTTTGCAACAGAAGCAACCACTGCAGGACACCATCAGGCGTCATATCATCGGGTAAAGTGCTGATGTGTGCGCACATTCGTCGCTCTGGTGTGAGGGCGACACGGTAGGCACAACAGGTATGGCAGATGGACTTGTGTTGCCATTTGCCGCCAACGGTGGACCTGAATCGCATCCAGTTCCAATGCCTGTGGCTTTCTATTCACGGTTTTTTTTTTATTGGTGCACACATAAAAATGGATACAAACGGTCGGCATTGTCATTGCTTTCAATAGCAACCATTCAGGGCAATGCATGAATCAAAAACAAAAAAAAGTGGAGCAAAAGAGACAAAATAAATAGGTGGACCAGCAAGCACCACGCGGATGGAAAAAAGAAAAGACCAAAAAAAAAGGAGAGAGAAAAAAAGGCATGTCCCATCTGCGACAGAAACAAAAAAGAAAGAGCGTCGACTACGCCTGGGGCAGGGGCTTCGGTGACGCATCTGCATTGAAACGCATGGAATAGAACGGAAGAAGGAGGGGGACACATCCTGGCGAACAAGTCATCTACGCTGTTGAATTCAAGATAAGTAGAGAGTCAAGCCAACAAAGTCAAAACAGAAACATCAAAACTATGTAGAAGTTCACGCAAAAAGAGTAAACAAACAAACAAAAAAAAAAGAACAGAGGAAAAGCGAAATGAACCAATTTGCCGAACTGAGACGATATCAGGGCAGTAGGAGAGGAAAAAAAAGAAAAGTAAACATGTAGTGATGTACGCGTTCACGTCAAACTGTTCCAGCGTCGGCTCACCTTTCAACATCCACATTGTGTAGTTTCATAGAGTAGATGAAACATTAAAGAAAAAAAAACTAACACATCTCCACGACAACTGAGATCAAAGGCGTAAACATGAGAAATTCACAAAAGAAAAAAAAGAGATGAATGCACAGTCACTGAGGCTGGAGCGCTGGGGCATGATGAGAATGAGAGGCACACAGGCAGAGATGCACAACTATGCCGTGAAAGGGGGGGGGGGGGGCTGCAACCTGTTTTCCGGGTTCCAGGACAACTAAATTCATAACCATCACAGCTCACACGCATCGCAGCATTCTTCAGTGCACGACGGATGGGTTCACTGTGCCATTGAGGTGCTCACAAGCACAGAACAGCACAGGCATATTTAAAATTGAAAATGATAGAGGACAAAACAGTAGAAAACGGCGAGGGGGGGGGGGAATACAGCTACGTGGTGAATCCAAGAACGTGCTGGCTTTCCTCGGTGATGTAGCTCATGACTGTACAAACGAGAGCAAACAAGAGAATGAAAAGACCATATATATTACACAAAAACAGACAAGAAATGAGCAAGTCAGTAGTGGAACGAAGAAGAACTGTCAACAGATAAACGATGGTGAACGCTGGCATCCCGACCCACTTGGAAATGCTGACATACAGGCCGACAGCCACGAAAAAAAAAAAAAGTAACAAACAAATGTGAATCACATGATTAAAGATAGAAAACCAAAGGCAAAAAAAAAAAGAGTGAGAGGAAGTACCCACCACGAACATCCAGAATATTGAGACACACGCTGTGCACTTTCAGCCATCAGAGTCACAAGAGACTTCTGATGCGGGGTTGACCACCGTGCTTCTGTTTCAGCGATATATATATGAGGAGAAACGGAGCGACGATATGGTATACTCTCATTTTTTTTTTGGGGGGGGGGGGGTATATACGTGACTTAGCGACGCCAAGAAAACCGCTGGCGTCTACTCTCAGGTCGCACCGGCGCGGAAACTGGCAGTGTTGTTCTGCGGTCACTCTACAGGAGCCTTCGGACTTCACTGCGCATTGCACGACTGTGAGTGGGTGCGGTCTAGGCAGGACAAAGAGCGGCTCGTCTCATGCGTTCGCTGAGATGGGTTGTTGTGGTGGCGGTGGTGGCACCACTGTGGTTGCTAAACCTGGGAGATGCTGGGCGAGCGGCCCTTAAAGACTAAGCTGGTCCTGCGTCGCCTTTGTGCGGCGGAATCCTTCTTGGATGGACTGTTCTCCTCATTACGATTCTCTTCATCGCCTGGCGGCGCAATGACAGATACACTAGCCTTGTGGCCATCGCTGCCCCCGTCGCTTAGACCCAGCGTGGCGTTTCGGATGATGCTGCTGCGGCGTTGGCGATCCTTTACAGACATGCGTCTCTTTCGGCCCGCGGCCCCGGCTGGCAGCGCAGCAGCGCCGGCGGAGAACGTCGGGTGCGACTCTTTTCCATCCTCTGGTGCAGGCAGTGAGTTGCAGACAATAGGCTGCAGCTCCATTTGGCTGTCCGTCTTCCCCAGTGGGTCTATGTCATCGATCATGACCGCGCCGTCGAGCACAAATCCGCTCGCTGCCACTGTTTGGTCCTTCTTGGTAGTTGGACGGGTGCGGGTCATGCGGGCGTGACCGGCTGCCGCAGGAGGCTTGGGTGCGCTAGTGGTAGGCGGTGGCGCCGCTTTCGTCGCTGCGCTCGTGGTGGCGGGAGCTTGAGTGCGCTTGAAGGAAGCCCCGCGCTCTCGCTTGAAGGAGGCCCCGCGCTTCACGGACTTGTTGCCAGCTGCCGATGCTGCGTCTTCCCTTGCGGAGCCTGCCGCGGCTGCTGCGGGCTCGTCTGGGACGGGTTGGGCCGCCACAGACCGGTGAAACGACGTGCCCCGCTTAAACGAGGCACCCCGTTCTCGTCTGAAGGACGGCTCACGCTTAGTGGACTGGTTGGCATCTGGTGGCTGAGAATCGCCACTCGCGGTGCCCGAAGCCGCTGGACCATCGGGAGCAGGCGCCGCCGCAACGGAGGGGTGGTAAGAGGTGCCTCGCTTGAAGGACGCGCCGCGGGCGCGTGTTTTAACAAGACCACCAGCTGCTGTTGCCGCCTTGGTGGGTTTCGCCGATGGCTCCGCATCCTTCGTCGCAGCCGCACTCGTCCGTGCTCCCCCTGTTCCAGTCACAGCCGCGCCTGCCCGCGGGGAGGGCGGGACACTGCGCTTCTCGGCAGGTGGTTGTGGGCACAGTGGCGCGGGTGCTGGTGTGTCTTTGACGGGCGCTGGTGTATCTTTGACAGGTGCCGGCACCGGACTGGTCTTCGCCGCGGTTCGTCCGCCTGAAATCGGCTTGTTGATGCGATCAGCAGTCGTACTCGTCTTGTTGTTGCCATCCGGAACAAGATCCTTGAAACGTGGTGAATTGAAGGTACCATTCGCCATCTCTTGGTCCATCGTGGCCACGCCGTCGTCCACCATCTCCGCGCAACCCTCGAAGTTAGGGATAATCACGGGTGACGGACTAGATGCTTTGCCTCCACGTTTGGGTGGCAGCCGCCCTTTCGGACGCGGTAGTGGCACCGCCAAGTGCCGCGACTTTTTGGCGAAAGGGCTACCGGCGAGGAACTCATCAACATCTTCGAGAATCTCTTCGCCTTCCAAGTCTTGCAACATTGTTGTGTTCTAACGCTCGCTGGCGACGCTCTATGGCGCGCCGTAAACAATCGTGAGATATAGAAGCAAAACGCGACTGAATAAGAACGGAAAGAGGAAATGGGATGAAAACCAAGACCAGTCAAATACCTCACGCTCTCTTTCGCTATGTGATGAGATGTTCTCCACAATGCCACTGTGTGTGAAAAAAAAAAAACAATGAGCAAGCCCAGTCAATGGTAAACCGGGAGTGACAGCGGGATAGAGTCTACCAAAGGAAGAAAGATAACAAAACAAAAAGAGCAAGCCAATCTTCCACAAAAGAAATGAGAGCGCTTGCGAATCGTAGCACTCAGCCTAAAGCTGCAAAAAAAAAAAAGGGAAGAGAAAAAAAAGAAAAAGATAGGGCTGAAGCCAACACGCACCACAGTGGTGATTGTTGTAGCTGCAGTGCAACAATGATGCTGCAATGAAGGAGAGTACACGTAAAACAAGAACATAGAAGAAGACGAGTAAGAAGGTGGGCAAGGAGAAGTGAATCAGAGCTCCGTGTCAGAAACGGACAGAGTGACGGTGAACCAGTACACCCACTCGATGCAGTTGAACAATGATGCATTTTAATCTCGAAGAAAGTCATCGCTCAGCCACTTTTGCAGAAACTACAAAAGAAAGCCAAGACGGGATGAACGCTAAACACGGACTACAACAACTTCCCGTTGAATTGGCGGACCCAGGATTACGGCGTAAGCCGTGTCTCACGTGCGGGCAGCTCCCCCGGCCATTAGGGTGTCTCCGAGTCAAGTCACGACCTTGGCATCATGCCGTTTTTCCCGTTCATGTGCGGTGCCTTCGTTGTGTTGTTTGTTTGCACACAGTGTAGTGATGTGGAAAAGGTTACAATTGGAACGCATGCAGGGATGGTTATCTTCTCCATTTTTGTTCATGCGGTGAGCGTCGTTGTGACCGCACGTAGCAGGACCACGACAAGGGTGAGCCAGTGGAGAGAAGTGAAACACGTCACGCAACAAGGCAGGGTCACCAAGCACCGTGAAGAGGACCTGGTAACGTGAGGGGGGAAAGGAAAGGGGAGAAGCACTGCGCCATGCCAGTGTGCGAAGTGAGGTAATTCGTATTCCGAGGGGTGAGTAACGTACTAAACAGGCGCGCATTCAGGAATTCAGCAAGACACACCTAGGCATGACACGACAGAACAGACAAGAGAAACCAATTTAAAACAAAAAGCAAAAAAAAAAAGAGCAAAAAAAAACCCATGAAGTATGAAGGCCCTGAATTGCGAGACGCCACTGCACACAGTAGTCATGCGCTGATGGCCGCAAAACCAAAAAGGGGGCAAATAATGGACAGAGCGGGTGTTGCTTAGATTGCTGATGAAATCCCAAAAAAAAAAAACATGTGAACTCCAAAACAGCGCAACACACACCACTTCGTGGTTCGGAGCTGAGCGCAGCGCGCCGCACCACTTTCGAGAAAGCGATGCACAAACAACAACAACAGCAGAAAAAGTGTGTGGCAGATTCAGCACCAGTAGACCCGAAACAGACGAAAACCCCCCAACATACACAATAAACAGAGAACAGTCGAAACTTGGTAACACACATTTGAAAAAAAAAAAACGCTGCCGAGCAGCGCAACAGGAAATAGGAAACGAAAACAAAGAGCAAAAGAAGAAAAAAGAAATGAAAATAACGATGAATGCCTCTACTTGGGGAGGGGGAGGGGGAGTTTACCATACGCTAACGATAACTACAACGATAGGAGAAAAGAGAGGAGAAAAAGCAGCTCAAAGAACATGCTAACGGTAAAGAGAGAACGGCTGCCCAGCCACGTTCTACCGGGTAGGCAGAAACAATGGAGCAACGGCATGTCGCGCGCGGTCGTAAGTGATCCGCGCAACTGGGCCCCCTCCTCATCGTCTGTGATGAGAGTGACGCACCGCTCGCTTTTACTCTGGCTGGTGTCTGCATTGGCCTCATTTAGGTGTCGAATGTGTACACCTTCTCATCTCCGCCCTCCCGGAGAATATCTTGACGAATGTCAGCGAGCGTTACCAAGCGATTGTCGTTTGGGTTCGCCGAAGGGATGCTCTGCCCACGTGGACGCTGTGGCAGTTGCCGCTGCTGATACTGTCTGGGCATTACCAGACCGGCAGACGTTGTCACGCCTCTTGAAGCAGACGCAGGGGAGCCTTGCTTACGCGTTGGTGCGACCGGAGGAGGAAGCTGCTTTGCGTTCTTCGCCTTGATGCACGGCTTGTGATCCGCTGCTGATGGCACCTCTACAGATGGTGGGGGCACCGATCGCTTCGTGGAAGCCGCTGTCTGCTCGGCTGGGGTGGTGCCCACCGAGTCTCTCTGCGTGGGCTGTGGCGTGGAAGCCGCTCCTTTGTTGCGAAGGCCGTTCGCTGGGGATGCTTGCGCGGCACGGTTGGCAGCCGCGGCTTCAGAACGGGAGGGCCGACGGATGGAGCGGCGTGCCTGGCTTTGGTTCACGCTCATCTGCGCTGGCTCTTCCGTCCACCGAGTCGCCGACTGCGCGTCAATTGGGCCGAGGCCCCCATTCCGCGTGCGAGATGGCCTCTCGTTTCTCTGCGCTTGTCGCGGCGCCGTGGAGGCACTAGGGCCGGCCTGAGGGGAGACGGAAGGTGTGGCGGCCGCGTCGTTCACCTTTGCCAGCATGTCGCCAAGAGATGGACTTGACTGGTCTCCAAACACACCGTCTGGCTGGAGTTTCTTCTCCGAGGTAGACAAGGTGCCTAAGCCGTAGTAGGGTGTGTTCATCGTGCCTTCGAGGTTGGTGTCGAAGAGAAACTCCTCATTCTGAAGCGACACGGCAGGGAAAAGCTGTGGGGACAACCCTGCATGGAGGTCATTAGCTGCCGCCGCCAAGGTGCACTGCTCCTGAGTCGATGCCTGCGGCGGCACCTGGGCAGGCGCGGCCGTTTGGGCCTCCGGTTTTTGACCTCTCGTCGACACACGCGTCGCGGCCGGCTTCCGTGTTCCACCCGGTGCAGCTCCGTTCGCGAACTTCGTGTTGAATCGCTCGACGGCAGCAACTAGCCGGTCTTCTGTGGCGTTAACGTCTGCGTCTTGGGCCGTTTGCGGAGCCACGTTGGCCGTCACGGCCATCGGAGGACGGCCGTTGGTGCCACTCGGACGACGACCGGTCGGGGCCGGCGGCGCGTCTGCCCGGTTCGTGCCACTCGTACGCCGACTTGTGGGTGGCGTGGGCTGCACACGCGGCCCGCATGCCGCAGCGGCTCGTGGCGCGACGACCGTGCTGGCATCTGGCAGCCCCCTCGCCGTGGCGGCGGGGGACGAGGCGTTATTGGCGCTGCTGCGTCGACGGCCAGTAGGTGCGAGAATCGGTTGCTCCCTGTTGCTGCGCAGCTGAGGGGCGGAATTGAAGTTCTTGGCGGCGGACGCGGACGTGTTCCCGTTCAACGTGCCGCCGTCTGGCACCGCAGTAGGGGGAAGGGTTCCACGACGCTGCCGTGGCGGTCCTCCGGACGGTCCTCCACCAGGCGCGCCATTCGTCGGCTGACTCGTTCGGCGCGACTTGCAGGCCGGTGCAGCGGCGGTGATCACCAATTGTGGAAGGAACTCCTCTCCCGAAGAAGGGCCCGCTTGTGGCACTGAGGGGGTGCCGTTGACACGCTCCGAGGTCGCCCCGCCTGCTGAGGCACGGCGTGCAGTTGATGTCGATGCACGGGAGGGCAAGCCCTGCGCGAGTGCACCAGGACTGAACCCGGGAGACACCCTCAATTCGTCATTGAGGCGGCCAGGGGAGGCAGCAGGGGAGGTGTCAAGCAAATCTTCCTGAAAGCTACGATTCGGTGGCTCAAGACCCCATGGCTGCGGCGACAGGTACGTTTCGTTCCGGCGGGCACCCTTCGGTGGTTTCTTTTTGGGGCGTGCGCGCGGCTCGAGATTGTGGTGAAATGGACTTCCTTCAATGTGATCAAGCTGCGCCTCTGCCTCGTCGAGCGAGTGGAGCGAACCACCCTCATTAAGAGAGTCAAGAGAGCTCGAACTGGCGTATTTCCTGTGGAGCATTGCCTAGAGTCGATTGAACAATACAAATGATAATCGTCGTCGAGGCGCTGAAGCCGAGTAATCTCCCGTGTGACGACAGAAATTGGAACAGTGTGACAAGAGTGAGAGAGAGAGAGAGACAAAAAGAAATAGTAAACTATTCAAGTAAGAAGGACGTGTCATGGGTTCATCAATTACGAGAGACAAAGAGATGAAAAGAAGGGACCTAAATCACTGAGACAATAGCTGTGAAAGGGCAAACGAAAGAAAGCCGATAGGTCGCAGAGGGCCACGTTGTTGCGAGTAACAACGCGCGACATGCAAGATGGGAGAGACAATGCGCATGTCCACGCTCGCCGCATGGCAGTTTGTGAGCTGGGAGACCGCGCCAGCGTTCCATTGTGAAAGTGAGTGCTTGGGAAAAGAGTGAGCCCACCAAAGCAACATTGCGTTTCGTTTTATTACTTGTGTGTCAAGAAAAGCGGCAGATTATTACGCTGCACACAAAAAGAGAAAGCAAAAATGCTTTTGCCTAGGTACTAGGACAGTGGCATCGATATAAAGGTGCATGGAGTTGAAAAAGGAGAAGGGGGCAAAGCAGGCACAAACTCTGAAGCGACGAACCTCAGAGCTGCAAGGCGCTGCCGAGACACGGCTTGGTGACGTGCGGACGGTGTACGCCGCCGCAACCCTCCCCCCCCCCCCCCCAAAAAAAAAAAAAATGATACCAAGGCGGTAGTTCAACCCAGGGGCACGAGGATGGTGCTGGGGAATGAAACAAAAAAAAAACAGACACGAACGCGTCTCACTGTGCACCATTCACAAGAATCAGCAGTGAGCGAAGGCTGCCAACGCTAACGAGTTCTTGAACCACACTCACAAGGTTTGCAGAATTTTTGCCACGCTTCTCTGACAGCTTTTGGTAGAAGCCGAACTGACGTTGCACCACGGCCATGTCGTACGTGAGTGATTCGTAGATGGGATAGCCAAACGAGATGGCCGGGTCAGCCCACTTCCCACCAGCGTCAGGCCGTGATACCTCACGGACAACCGAGAGTACATCCTTCGCAGTTCCGTGATTGTCAGGTGCAGCCTGACCTGGCTCTGCGCGGTTCAAGTACACCAAGGCTGTTTCAGATAGGCAGAAGGGCATTTCAAACGGCACGTACGGAGCGCCCGCATCACGACAGAAGGCAGAGGACAGCATCATGGCGCGACAGAGTTGGAATGGGGAGGCAGGTGCCACATCGTTTGGACGAAGTTTTGACACCCATGCGCGCCGAGCCGCGCACGAGAGCTGCGCCGTACGCTGCAACACAGTCCTGGCAAACTCGCTGTAAGCGCGCTGCGCTGTCAGGGACACAGACGCGACGAGACACTGTTCCAAAGCGTGCCGTACATCACCGCCGGCCGGCAACGCCCACAGTTCCTTCCATACGGCGTCCGTGTTGTCAACTGTCGTGGTGAAAATCCAGCGTTTCTTTCGGTCCTGGCAGGCGGAGGAGAAGTGCTTCTGGAGGAAATCGCAGGATCGGTGGTCCTTGCTGGAGAAGAAGAATTCCACTTGAGGCGCCTTTGCGCTGGACGCGCCCTTGTTGGGCCTACTGTGGTTGCCCGCGGGGGGTGACGGTGCGGCAGGATCGGCATGGGTGATGGGACCATTCCACACCTGATCGAGTAGATCGTACAGTTTATTGCGCTGCAGCTGAGCCTTGCCAATATCGGCGATGTTCTGCTTTAATTCGAGCAGAAACACAGCGCTGCCGTCTCGCTCATCCAGGATGACCGCATCCAGCTCCCCGCGGGTGATGTAGCTCTTCTCATCACACACGCCGTTGCTGTTCCCGGGTTCGTCCGCAGGATGAGCCGGAGTGGTGCATCTTGCGAACGTCTTAGGCGGCGCCACTTGCATAACCTGCACGTTCGTGTGAAGCTGAAAGATGGGGAGCTTTCCTTCCTTGTGCAGTGCCTCGACAGCCGGGGGTACCGGTTCGCCACCGTGGCGCCCGCGAAGGCACCAAAGGCACCACGTCACTGACTGCTCCATCGTGAGCATACATTCTGCGGCGCACGCAGGCGCGACAATCTGTTCTACAATTTGGGGAATATGCACAGTTAGCAGTGAGTCCTCGAACTCCTGTCCATTGCGGCACAACACTGAACCTTGAATAACGTCACACTCATGCGCTGCGGCCAATGAGGCCGTGATGCCGTAAGCGTTGAGGAGAGCTGCGAACGGCTCATTAGCAGCCTGTGCCTCAGCGACAGACTGCAAACGAGTAATGTACCCGGCCGCCGCTGCGAGAAGCTCGTCGTGCGACGTCGTCAGCGCAACCAGTTCAGCATTCAAGGCAGATTGATCATCCTCGTGTGCGGTTGCACTGAGACGATTCGGCAGCGACGAGTTCACCGGCACAAATGCGTTGATTCCGCGTTGCGCTACGGAGGCAAACATGTCGGCCGCCTTCGACATCCACGGAGAAAGGAGCAGTTCAGACACGATCTGTCGGGTGGGCTTCAGTATGTCACCACAAGCCGTGAATGTGTCTTCCCAGAAACTCACCAAAGTCAGCTCTGGCTTGTTTGAGAGTGCTTGTTGTGTTTCTTCACTACGCGCCACCGCAGGTGCCAAAGTCGCATCACAGAAAACGAGCCGTGCCAATTTGGCCGCCATCAACTTCGCTTTCAATGTGTCGACGGCATCTGCCAACAAAGGGTCGTCCACAAGCTTCCGTTCCTTCTTGGACCTCTCCACAGCTGGCGCAACGCCTCGAAATCGGCCCGCTGATTTCACAAGGTGGCCACCAACACAGAATCGCTGAACGAGGGAATCGTTCGCGACGGCCTTGTCACGACAAAGGTGTTTGAGCGCTGAATTGGGAGCCGCGGCGTCGGCACACAGTACAGCCCATCGCAACTCAGCCTCCAGGAGAAACGCGGCCTTGACGAAGGAGTTCGAGTGTGGGTTTCCCATGGCAGAAAGCAATGTTTGCACATATGCACGGTTGCCTTCTGGGGTACAAGAGGACAAATTGCGAGCCACAACACTGTTTGAGCCGCTCTTGAAATCGATGATTTTGAAATTCTCAAGTAAAAGGTCCACGCACTTCTCCTCCGCACTGAGGATCGGATCCACGTTGGGCGTCTCCTGTCGAAGCTCTCGGGCATAATCTTTGAGTATTTTGAGAAGTTCAGAGGGGACGAGTAGTGGGAAGCACTGCTCTGTGGTCGAAGAGACTTTGAACTCAGTCATTCGGACGGAAGATTTCTAAAATGATAAAATGCGCAAAAAATCAAAAAGAAGAGGCGAAAGGCGATTGAAGAGAGTCGGGGGAAAAAAAGGAACTTGACTTCACAAAGACCGGTAAAAAAGGATCCATATAGAAGCAAGTAAACAGAAACAAAAAGGAGGGGAGCAATAGAATGACAGGACGGGCTATCGTACACGATGAAGGGGGTCTTGGTACCGTTCCTGAAGACGGTACGTACGGTTGACGGTCACGCTGGGACGAGAAGGGAGGCAACCGATGTGGTGTAGCGCCGAATACAGCGGTACAAGTATATATATATATATGTATGTGTATAGATATCGGATGGGTCGCTGACAAACACCGATTGGGAAGAATTACATCAGTGATAGCATTGAAAAAAAAAAGGCCAACGGGGCTACCAATGGGCGCGACATCAGACAGTCAATGTAATGAACACGAATATTTTCGATCAAGAAGACTCAGAGACTCCAGTCGGTTGTTGTCATCCTGTGTCGCACACACACTCACACACCTGTACGGACTCTTGCAGCGCACCAAGGTGGCTCACGGCACGAGATGTGAAAGCCGCGCCAGGGCTTAAGCCGCGTTGGCAAAACACAACACACTCAGACACACACAAACGAAAGCCTACAGAAAGGGGGGGAGGGGGACCGCGGGGCACCACGCGCCGCCGCACTGCGCAACAACACACTACCTCGGTCGCAGGACGTGCCGGCTGGAAATCGGTGGCACGCCCCATGTCATGTTTGTGAATGCACTCGTGTTCAATCCATGTTCGGGATAGTAGTCATAAGACCGTCGTAAGTGGGTTATCGTCACAGGGAGGGGTCGTCGTCGCAGGGCAGCAGCAGCAGCAGGCACGGACCGGTACGTACGCACGCTGGGAAAGACAGCGGCAACAGCACAGGCACTCTCGGACCACGTGAGTGTGCAAAACAGGGCTATCGAAAGAAGAGCCGAGACACAACTCCAATGTGGACCTTGCGCCACACACTCACTCGCACGCACACACACGTGCGGGCAGGCACACGACACAGCGCGAGAGCGAAGCAAAAAAAAAAAAAAGAGGGGGAAAAGGAAACGAAAAGGAAAAGGAAAAGGAACGCACGGCAGCACAGCCGCCACCGCCGGCCGCCAACGCTGTTTGTCAGTGCAGGTCTGTGTTTTGGGTGTCCTCAGCGAATACGTCTGAATGGAAAAACAGTTATGCATCATTCACAGCGCAGGTCGGCCGGGCGGCAGCAG
>JASANS010002394.1:0-52574 GCA_030849605.1 Wallacemonas sp. 195SL | reverse complement strand
TCAGAGAAGATATGCCGTTACGGCTCGTCCCACTCACAGTGCCACGCATTTTGACTGTCGAGCCGCCACTCGTCCTTCAAGACCGCGCATTCCAACTCCTGTGCCGGTACGTCATGAGCCTCGCGGGGGGTGCGGATTGGCCGCAATTCGGTTGGATCTTCTTTGCATGCCACGTTGTCGATTGCTTCGGAGACAGCGGAACGCTTAGCTTTATCACGTCCACCACCGCTCTGGCGGCTGTTTTTAAGTGTCGTGCTATCTCCACGACAGGCTTCGTTTCCGGCGGTGCTCTGCGGCTCCCCGCATCGGGGCCGCTTGGGTGCCTGCTTGCGAGGCGCCGCTCGACCGACTTTGGTACCTTTCAGCATGAACGCCGGTAATCCAGATCCTGCGGCGGCTGTGTCAGACGAAGAAGGTGCCTGCGGCGCGACAGGGACGTTGGTGTGGCTTGTTTGACTAGCCTCGTCCGTTGACGCCAACTCAGTGGATGACGGCACGACCGATTCCGCAACAAAGCATGTGGTGCCAGCGTGGAGCAGGGCTGTGACATGCAGACAAAGCGGTGTCCTCTCTGAAGGGTCGACGATCAAAGTAGTCTCCCGCTCGTCGCACAAGTGGCAATAGCACGCTATCACGGTGCCGCAGCAAATCAAAACGCCAGCCAGTTCAGCGGGACTGTTTCCAGCCAGAAGCACCATCGCAATGAGCGGTAAGGTGGTGTCATCGTAGCCACGACAGATTCGGTAACACGGGAGGTAGGACTGGCATGCGTCTAACTCCAGCCACTGTGAGGCTGCGGTCAGCTGCTCGCTCGAGGCACACCGCAGGCACGCAGCGAGAAGTAAGAACGGTGTTTTCAGCACGCGATGTGTGATAGGGTCGAGCGCTGCAGGGCCACCAGGCGCGGGTGATGCCTGGAATTTAGCAAGGCGCAGCTCTAACGGTCCGCTCACAACACGGCGCTCCGTGTCCGCCGCCGACCTGGTCCAGGCAACAGGCTTGCTGTACGTGAGTGCGCACCAGCGCTCGAGCACGTGTGGCTGAACAGGTGTGGTTGTGCCTGGCTTGGCGAGGCACGGGCTGGTCCAGCTGAGCTGACATGCATCGAAGCAGAAAGAACGAACGGAAAGGAGAGGCGGAAGAGGTGGCACGTCAGCGCCGCGGAAATTCCAATTGTGCGACGCAGTCAGCCACACCCAGTCTCCCGCGAGCCAGGACAGGGCGTCAGAGCCAACAACACCACACTCGAGTGACTCGTGCAGCGTTAGCAACAGTCCGTGCATAACAGCGGAGGACACCAGCGGGAGCCATGAAGGGGACTCACAAAAGGTCCCAAGCGCGGTGAGCGAATGCACGCAACGCGGCGACGAGGGTTCGTCATCAACTGGCTCGCATGGTCGTGTTCGGAGCCGCACCACGTAATGCGCCAGGCCAACTGTCTTGAGGCATGACACAATGTGGTCCACGTTCAGGGCTGGCTCAATTTGGGGGGCGAGGGAATCCAGGTCAGGCACCAGCAAAACAACCACGGCGTCCGGGTCTGCGTGGAGGTATGTACCGAAAATGGCACTGATGAGAGAAAATGGAGACTGGTCACGGTCACGGCTACTGTGGCAGGACGGGGCATGGCTACAATGACGTGCGCGTACAGCTGCACTGCACAGATCAATGACAACCAATACTTTGGCCGACGCAATGATGGAATGCGGTGAGCCTTCCGCGCACAGCTGGGCAAGCACGCCTTTGAATGCATCGCAGGGGTCTTGATTGAATTCGTAGACAAGGTCCCAGGACTCGTTCTCACTGGCAGCCTCATATGGCGAGGTCGCACAGCAATCACCTGCGAGTGCCTCCTCAGCCTCTCCAATGGTGCACGGTGAAACAGAGAGTGTGTCTTCATTTGCGTACCGGCACGTGTGCCACAACAGGCTGTCTCGGGCATACAGCCAAGGCTTCCACCACGCGTCAAAGAGTCGGTGCACTGGCGATGCCCACGACGCCACGTAGAGTGTGAGTAGCAGGTCCATAGACCGTAGAGCAGCACCTGGGTGTGGTGCCAAGGCTGCGAAGCGAGATCGGATATTCAGAGCGAGACGTCGTCGAGCTACGGCTGTTCCGTGGCGCGCGCCGTCCAGCACCACGAGAAGGTTTTTCGACTCACCTTGGCATCGTCTCATCGTCGTCGCCACCATGTGCTCGAAAACGGCATCATATTTATTCGTAGACAAGTCTTCGTCAATGGAGCCCGCATCACTCGAAGCCAGCTCTTCTAATACGCACCAGTTAGAGGCAGGCGTGCCAATTTGCGCAAGAGTCTCACCAGAGTGAATCAATCCGGTGTTTATGAGAGTTCGCAACGCCGTGATCGCAGTTGTGCGGTTGAGTTGGTCCAACACGAAAACGACCAAGAGCATTCGAGCAGCAGGTATTCACTAATACAAATTATTCGAGTTAGGGTGCATCCCTGTATGTTGGACTTTGTTATTTGCGGGAACGCGACTGTGCAAGAAAACGAAAGGAAAAAAAAAGGCAACGGCACGTGTAGAATAGTCCAAGTGGAATGATGAAAGGTCACCACCATAAAGAAAGACAGTAAACAAGTATGAGCAGGGAAGTGAGAGAGAGCAGGTGTTGGCGCGCAAAGAGGATGAAAATGGGTAGTGCAACGGCAGGTACAGCCAGCGACTGCACACTCCCCGTCTTCGGAGATGCATTTACGTCTACACAGCCAGAGAGAACAAGGGGAGGAGGGGGGGGGGCACTTACCTTTCTATTCGGACTCAAACGGAAGTAAACCGGATGGGAACAGGTGGCGCATGACACACGTGGTCAACGACAAGAACAGTGTCCATCGATTGGTCATGACGCGTGCGTCTGTCGCACCCGAGTCGGAGATTTGGGTTGATGTGTCCTGTGGTGGTGGCGACAAGCTTCAGTATGACGCTGTTGATATCGTAGTGATAATCATAGTGGGAGGGGGTTATGTGTTCTTTCCTTTCGCTTGTATCAAGACAACTATTTTTTCACACTTTGGGAAACTCACTTGACAAATAAGCGTTGCAAACTTAGTTCTGTTGGTTGTACGTTTGAAAATCATCTGCACCTTCCTGACGCTGAGACAGTTTTGGCATGCAGCACCGATCAGCAAACTTGGGGTAGAGTAGGCAAAAGCCCGCAAATAAGAAGGCGAGCACTACATACACTGCTACTCCGATACCGTAAGAGGCACCGTCAGAGACCATCGCGCTGAATTGCAGATGGGGTTTGTCTTGCGTGAGCTACAACAAAGTGGCACGCGAGCGAGAATGCCAAGAAAAGAAATGCAGAAGGCAAGGTCACAACACAAAGAAACGGTCAAGTAAACACGTGAATCGCGATAAAAGCCACACAAACAAATACGGGCTTGTCAGAGGTGGAGAAGCAAAGGAAAAAGCTTGAGCGACCGCGTGTGTGCGTGTATGACAAGTGCAAGTGCGGGACAGGTATGGCAGGCGGAGGAGATGGAAGAACACAGGAGCGGAGCGGAGAGGCGGTGGACGGGGTGGTGAGGGGCGAGCCCGAGCCCGTTCATCATGGGCAATAGGGAAGAGCAATATCCACTGCGCTGGACGCGGAGGTAGTCAACACGAAGACAGTAGGGAGATGGTACCTGTAGCGTGTTGAAAGGCGGAACGGGAAGGCAGTAAACCAAAAAAAAAGGGGGTATTGGCCCTGTTTGAATGTTCATCCACCAAAAAGTATGTCTTACTAGCGCCGGGCAAGGGCGTGATTTGAGCACGAAGCGACTGACGGGACGTGTCGATGGCAACAGTATTACGGCAATACGGTAACGCACGTGGCAACCACGCCATCGATTGAATGGGCTGCACAAAACAAATGCACAGAAGTACACGAATGACAACAAAGGTCCAGTGATTCTCCTTTCCGCTCACGCGCGGAACGCAAGAGACTTACACATCGCACTTCAGGCTCAAAGGCACCCAAACGGTGGAAGGGAACACACTCGCGAGCAAGGCTGGAAAGGGGCTACGCATTTTTCTTGGCGCTAGACGCAGCGCTGGCCGATGTTGAGGTCTGAGGCCGTTCTCGCGCTGAGTCCTCCACAAAGGCATAAATGACGTAGCCTGCTCCGATGAGAATGGTGCTGCCGACCGCGGCAAAGCCACCGCAGAGGACGTCATCCAACTGCCACACCGGAGCCACCACCTTCATGCCCAGAACCAGCGCCACAAGCGGCACCGTGAGCATGAGCGCACTGGCAAGAACAAAGCGTGATAATACCTGGGCATTGCGCGTGTCACTCATTTGCCGATAGAGCGTACCGCAGTCCTTTGCCTTCGACGATATGGGTTTTCCGACGGCGTCAAGGAAGTCCTTCTTCGCCTCGCGTGCACCACGCACAGTGTCACCTATTTTCAACTCATCCTCCACCTTTTCGTCCTCTGCATCGTCGAGTGACTTGTAGAGCGTCTCGTACAGAATGCGGTTTTCTTCCGCTTCCACGTCCTTGAGCAAGCGAGTGCCAGGTGTGCGGCCTGCCTGCTGTTCGGCTGTCTTTTTCGCCGGCACTCTCGATGTGCCCTCGGGCTTTGGGTTTCCACTCTCTGACATTGGCGTGACTTGACTAAGTGAGGACAAACGAGAAGCACACAGAGAGAGGGATGGGGGCGACGTTGTTTTTGGAGGAAGAGGAGCCATGGCATGGGTAGCAATAGTAGAGAATTAAATGAACGAGACAGATGAAATGTAGTCAATCTGCACACACGCACACACACACACACACTGCACAGAGCAAAAATGGTGATAGCCAGTTTTCCTCAGGTGCCCAATGTGTGTTGGATGCTGGCAGTGCGGCTCAGGCGCGCTAACGCAAAGGCATGCAGATACTTCGCGAGAGCCGATGAAGCACTTCGAGGGAAACCGTTGCAAGGCGTTCCGGTCAAATAATGTGCAGCAGGACGCCAATGAGGATTGATGCGTCTTTTTGCCTTGTGCTGTGCATGCAGCTGAGGACTGCCGGTAGTGGGCGTCAGGAAATGTATGGCAAAAGAGAAAAAAAAAGAAAAAAGGAAGATAACATGCTGGCATGGTAAAGCAAGGTCATTGGTGGCGTGGATACGCGGGTGTTGGTCTATGACTGTGATTGGCATGTTTGCACATTGAACGTGTACGACCGCACCGTGACCGCTGCGAGGACGCTTCCCCGCCTCGCACAATCGTCCTCATGATCTCCCACATACATCGAAACTCACAGACCTTCAATGAGGTCTGCTTCAGGAAGATCCACGACTGCGTGGGCAAGCGCGCGACGTCTGTGCTCATCCACCACAAGCACGGTGACGCCCTCACCTTTTGTTTCGCCCTCCTGCAGTTCCACGACCACCTCGGTGGGGAAAGTCATGGATGGGACAATGTATGGCACACGAAGAAAGCTCTGCGGTAACCTGTACACCTCATCGGCGTAGCGGAATACAACTTTGAGGTCGAAGAGCGGTCGGTCACAAATGTTTTGGAACAGTAGCTTGATCTTGAATGTGGGTCCCAGGCCTTGCACGGACGCCACAATGCGGACGGACTCTTCAGGCGCCATGCCGACAAGGGCCGTGTGCCGTGTTGGAGAGAGGAGTCCTCCAGCGCTAGCCGTGTCGCGACGCGGCGAGGCCTTGGTGGGGGTGTGCTCACCTCCGTGGGACGCGCTCGGCGCAGCTGCAGCAGCACGATCTTCTGGATGCACGGGAACGGCAGCCTCCTCATCGTCCTCGCTGTCGAGATCGACCTGGCCGTTGGAGATGAGCTTCAGATACGAGCGGGCCGCTGTGAGACGCAGGTGGCAAAGGTCAACGCTATAGGTGCGGTACATCTCCAGCCCACACGCCTTCTCGCGCTCCGTTTGCACTTGAAAGACGGAGCTCAAATGGGGCACAGGGATTGGCATCTCTTGCTCGGCCGGGGGGCCCGTTTCGGTGACGCCTTTGCCGGCGAGTTTTGCGTTGCGATGAAGCAGCTCGACGACGAGCGATCCGTTTTGGAGCACCATCATCAGCACCGAGTCTTCGCGGCCGTAGCGGCCGTAGCGCATGGCGGTGACGGTGCCGTAGGCCTGGCTGACATGATGCAGCTCCGTGCCCACGTACACCCGGATCTCGCCACTGCTGAGCGCCACAATCACGGCCCGCTGGTCTCCTGACACGGGATCATCGATTGTCACCAAGTTAGTGGCACTCGTTGGCAGCACCGTCGAGGACTGTCGCTTGCCTTTCAGATTGTAATACGAGAAGGTGTTTGCCATTGTGGCGACCGCGATTTGGCTGTTGTACCGCACAAAACCAACCGGCTGTGCGTCCGGCTGAATGATGGAAGTGTGTAGGCGGCCGTTCTTGATGGAGTAAATGCGGCCATCACGGCAGGAGACGAAAATGCGGTAGTCCACGCGCAACGTACCAGCCACGACAAGCTCAACAGGGACGCTAGGCAGCGAGAATGTCGTCTCCACAGCGGCGCCGTTGTTCTTGAGGATGTAGAGGAAGCGCCGCTCTGTGCCGATCAACAGCGAACCAAGTGCTCGTTCTTCCTCCCTGTCCAGGTAGAGGCGGCCCATGCACGTCACACAATCGAGCTGCAGAAGCGGTTTCCCCCGCACCCGCCCCACAAAGGCCTCTCTCTCCTGCGTGCTCTCCATGAGCACAAACTCGAGCGTCTGTGCCGTGACATCCACACCGGCGTCGAGCTGCACCTCAAAGCGACGCACCGCTTCATCGATGGTGAGGATAGATCGATCCAGTTCATCCCAGATAGCTTTCTCTTCGGCACTGATGTCAATCAAAGGCACTGTGAATCGCATCAGCGGCTCCTCCCCGTGGTACATGAAGACAAAGGCGCCGCACGCAATGGCAATGATGGGCTTCATGAAGGCCGCATCCGTCGCCATATAGAACGCGGTTATGCAGATTGGCACCTGAAACAAACGCGCCTCGCGCAGCAGTGAGGTGCCCGTGTAGACTTTCAGCTTCTTGCTGCCGTCCGCGATCAGTAATTGATAATCTCCATCGCCAGCCACGTCCGCCGTCACAAGGCAATTGCTAAAGGCTTTAATGTTGGCCAGGTGATCGCGGAACGCGTACAACCAGAATTTGTCGTTGGACTCTTTCTTCGTCATCACCTCACAACGCCGCGCTAATTCACTTGCTGTCTTCTTTGACTATTGATTGTCTCTTTGTATTTTCGTGTCTTGCTTTTTGTTGTTGTTGTTTACAAGCGGGTGAGTGAGAAGCCTGTCTCTGTCTCTACGTGGATCAACAGAGCCATAGAAGCAGATGACGAGTGTGCATAACGCAGGGAGTGAGAGAATGAGAAAGGAGGCGGCGAGGGGGAGAATTGTGAGGCAGTGCGGATCTGAAGCACATGTCAAATCACCAAAAGAGGCGAATACGTAGGCGGCACCCATGCCGCGCTGCCACACAGAAGCAGCCATTCTGAGAGAACACAGTGCCAAACGTTGGAAGCAAGGGGTGGAGCGAGACAACCCTGGGAGCGACGCACACGGCAATGATGTCCTGGAATGAGCAGGGAGAACCACGACATGCCAACCTAGGAGAAAATGAGTATCATTAATTACGGCTTTAGACGTAGGTGCAAAGAACAGCTCTCTGAACAAAAAAATGGGGGAATATGCGAAATAGAGTGCGCGTAGCTAAACTTGACCACAGCAGGTGGTTGTGAGAAGAAATTTTGCCTCAGCGCAGTAACATACACCTCTCTTCACGTTCCCACCCCACCCCTGTATGGTCTTATGTGTTAGAGAACAAGTGACTGCACTACAGCTGATGCAAAGAAGGCGTGCAAATCATCTTGTTACGGAGCTGCCCAAGAACATAGCAGCTGGCGAGTGAAGAGGGGTCGGAAGGGTATGGAGGAGGTTGTGTGACCGCGGCCATTGTGGCACTGGTGCCACACCCGTCGTGGCTTTCATCATCCACAGCCACATCGTAGTCTACGCCACCGATTACCATCACCATTCTCCCACTCTTGTACACCTTTAATTCCCCAATTTTGCCAGCGGCCTGCGTGCGTTGGAGATCGAAGGGGGCATCGAGGCTAAAACGGGGCATTTGTGCCCATACCAGGGGCGGCGCCGCGCTCGTTGCGGTAGATGTCGTGCCGTCGACCAGAGGCGCCAGAACTGTCTCATGAAACCGCTGATTGGATGCGTAGCTTTGCTTTGTTTCCTCTTCGCCTTCACGCAGGAAGGCGGTACCATCGGCAATGATGGCAGATTCTGGAGCCGCGGCGGAACCGGTCTCAGATGGAGCCGAGACAGACTGAAGAGACACGGGGCGGTACTGGCGCGATTGCTCCGAGGCGGAGATGGTGCCGTCGTTACTCCCAGTGAAGTACGCGTCCATCGTGTTCACCGGCAGGCGCGGAGCAGAGGGCGGAAAGTGCGAGCGATCAACGTTCTGCATCATGGCGCGGTTGAGCCTTGCTTGGGCACTCAAATGTGTCGTTCGCCCCGGCGCCGACGCATTCGTTGAGGCCGCCGTCCGCACCGTGCCCGTGCAATCTGCAGCCGTGCCGGATCGCTTCTGCGTGGAGGTGGGGCGGTTGGTAGGAGGGGCAGAGGCAGAGGCAGAGGCGGCAGCGTCACTGGCTCGAATGCGCGAGTAATCCGACATCCCCGCGATGGGGTTTTGGCTCTCGTCGGCATGCCGGGCCTCGAGGCGTCGAAGACGTTCCTGCTGAAGAGAGGTGCTATCTGTTAAGGATGGCGCGGCGGCCAGCAGTGACGACGCTGAATCATTTGCGCCAATCCCCGCCTCCTCGTCCTTGCGCTGGACGACTAATTTGGGTTTGAACTTGAGATTGGGCACTTTGGGAGGCATGACTCCTCTGAGATGAAGAGATTATGTTGAATCGTGGCGGTTCAGTCGGTATGGCTGGCGTGCCAACGTAGATATCGATCAGATGCAAACGATCTGAGGGTTTGGGGGGGGGGGTTAAGAGCGAGGGAGAGCGGGGAAGGTGAGGGGAGCAGAAGGCGATGAACACGTGAAAGTGGCAGCAGCGGAACAAAAGAAGAACACACAAGTACAACGAGTAGCTCGGTGACGTGAGCCTACGTGGCCCGCATCGTTCACTGTATGCTCTCATAGAGCGCATGTAAGAGCACTGTTTGTACAACTGTCCGAAATAAAGAGGTGAAAAGGAGTGTCATTGGAGATATACGCAGGACGGCACGCCACCTTGACACGGTAGCAACACTGCTCACTGACGTAGGGCGTACTCGGACTGTGAGCAGCCGCATCACTGTGGCTTTCCAGACGGAATACTACTGCTCACAGTGATGCTAGTGTTCTTACTATTCATATGTTTTTATTTTATGTGTGTGTGTGTATGCAAGCACATTCGAGTACAGTAACACTCGCTCTTGTCGATGTTTGTGTGTGAGTGTGTGTGTGTTTTCTTTTACAACGTGAGATCACCATCAAATGAGCTAAACCCAGCCAAGAGAAAGATGGGGTAAAACGGCTTGAGGCGAATGTTGTTGCACCAGTTCCACGCGCTCGTCAGGCGGCCGTCAATGCAGCTCCCTGCGTCGTCCATGTTGTCGCCGCCACTGCCATCAAACCCGTGCCGGAAAAAGTCGCGCAGAATGTCGCATTTCGCCGCATCAGCACTGCCCCACACATTCTTGAGGTACCTGAGGTGAGCCGGTGACTCCGCCATCTTGTCCACGTGGTCGAGGCACCGAAGAAGGGGGATAATAATGCGTGAGACCTGGCCGTACTTGTCGATGAAGTGGAACGCGTTGGGGACCTGGTTGTCACCGAGGTGGATACGCTCGGACCCAACCCACTCGCCTAGCTCGAGCTTCGTCTCCTGCAGCACGTTGGAGATGGCGCGGTAGAGGTTTGGGGCCTTTTGCACACGCTGCAGTCCTTGGCCCGTTTCACGGAGCTCGTACTTTTCGTCCGGGTTCAGCATATCCTCTTCCGCGATAGTCCACAGAGCATACATTTGACGGCAGATGTTCTTCCACAACGTCAAGCTCTGCAAAACAAACGTGTACTGGCGACGGTGGTCGTGTGTCAAGCGACTGCCGTCAGCGCCTTCTTCGATAGCAAGGCTGGTGTTCTTGTCGCACGCGTTGGGTGAGAAGTACGTCTTGAGCAGCTCGATGAGCTTCTCAGTAGATTTAACATTGTCGTTGGAGTAGCAATTGGCGTCATTCAAGCTCCGCACCGCGATCTCGACGGTGTCCTGAGCTACCTTGCATTTGCTGGCGTAATCCTTTACCAGTTCATTCACAGCGACGTCCTTCGCACGGAGGCACTTGTTCAGCACGTTACGCTTCTTCAAAAGAGGCACAGGTGTGATGCAGTGCGCGAGTCGGTCATCCTTGAGGAGAGAGTCAATGTTTTTTTCCCGGCAGTATCGCCCCACTGTGAGCAATTCACTGGCCGGCGAAAACCCCAATGCCTCTCGGGCACTCTCGTTTTGGACGGCATCCTGCACCATGTAGAGAAACTTGACATAGTCGGTGCGGAGCAGATCTGGGTTCATTATTTTGTACCGCCGGCACGTTTCTATCGCGATGCAAATTTTAGACTCGTAGGGTGTGAACTCACGGTCTTCCAGCAGCTTTGCGGCCTTGCGAACATCTAATCCCACAATGAGGCCTGTCAGGGCGTTCGTGATTTCCTTCACAATGATGGCATCGCGATTGCGCTTCAGTGCGGCGGCACAGTCGACCTTGTCTGTATAGCACGATGCTAAAATGATGCCGCGCATCAGTCGCTGGATCTTACGCTCCGTCGTGCTAAGGCGCAGTGGAATAAACTCCGCGTGCTCAATAGGTTCCGTCAACAGATCATATTCATTGTCAAAAGAAGCGGTCTCTTTTCGACGGCAGCCGAATCCAAATAGGGCCATCGCAAACAACTTTCAAAGTGAAAAGAGGTAGGGGAGAGAGCTGTGGGGTGGGGGGGGGGGGGTGCTCAACAACGCAGCGGTTCAAAGCTACCCCAGTAACGACTATAGTGAGAGAAGAAAAAAAAGAATCGCAACACAAGGCAAAACGAGATAGTATATATGTGTACTGCCACAGAGGGAATGAGAGGAAAAAATGCAAGACGAACAGCGTGTTACGTACATCACAAAGCGCGAGAGGAGAAGGTATGGGGAGAGAATATGTGAAAATTTGGAGCAGAATTTTAGTGCGAAAAACAGGCTATTGAGACCGGCCGCTTGTTGCGTTTCCCGTCGTGGATATAAAAAGACACAGCTACGATCGGCCCGACAAGACAAAACAAAAAAAGAACATCTCGTACCAGAATCCCCACTGTAGACACGACAAGGGCAACGGAGAATGAAAGATAGAGAGAGGGGAGACAGCTGACTGAAGCCTCTGTCCGCGTACCTGCAAATACCGCACGCTGTTTGACGGCTGTTTTGGGTGGTCAGCCATCACTGTTTGTTACAGCGAGGCGATCTGTGTCCTGTGTGTGCGTGTGTGTGTTTGTGAGTCAATAGTAATGGATAAATAACCTGGGGAAACGCATAAGTATATGCACAACAAAAATAGCAAACAAGATTCACCTTTGCATTTATACAGAAAAGAGAACAGCAATTAAATCCGCCATGGCCGCTAGCACCGAGGCAAAAGGCAAGTGAAAGTGAGAGCGTCATACAACTGGTCATTCTCTGACTGTGTGTAGCACCGCGCACCGCCGTCGCGAACAGCGAGAGAGGAGGAAACTCAGCGATAACAGAGATAAGAATGGGTAAGGATTTGAAGCGTGCAGCCGCACACACACACACAATAGGACGCCACAGGTGAGGATTATCGCACCGCATACGGGGAGGGGTTCAGACCGAAGTCATGAGTCGACGTACTAATCCGCCAGCAACTGTTTCACCTTCCTGTTGCAGCACAAAGCGTCCCAGCGCGCGGCAGTTTTCGGCCGTTTCGAGTGCCAGTTTAGTCTCGCTACGAAACACCACCAGCGCCTGCGAAGATGGGGCCACGCACTTGACCATGCCCTTGGACCACTCACCCGTTTTGAGGTTCATCTTTGACACCAGCAGCATCACCTTGACGGGTACCGTGAGCGCGTGAACGACCATGGTGAAGCTTGCGCCGGGAAGAATCGACTTGGTCAGACCTGGGAAGGTCTGAATGTGGGCCTCGAAGTCGGTTGAGGCCACGACGGCTGGCTGATCGGCGGCACCGCCGACGCAGCCAGTGTACAGCCCAAGCACGGATGAATTGGTGTTGATCTCAATCGTGTCACCCGCAAAAGCCACATCCACTTTTCCGCCCACTGTGGGCTTGCTAATCGTTCTCGCCGTGACACGCACATTCGCCGGCACAAAGAGCAGGTCCGTCCCGGCAAACACACGGCCGCTCTCGACCTTGCAATAGAGGGTGTTGCTGTCCACATCCTGCAGACTAAGGCGCAGCGGCGCATCGAGAAGACGTGTCTCCAGCGGACAGCTATCCAAAAGATCGACGAGCGTCGGGCCATTGTACCACGGGGTCACGGATGTGCTCTGCTCACACATGTTGGTGCCCTTCATGGCCGCGATGGGCACGAAGCCACGGACCGTATCATCGTGCATGTGCATCTGCTTCAGCAGGAGAGTCAGCTCCATCTTGATGTAGTCAAAGCGTGCCTTGTCGTAGTTCACCGAGTCCATTTTGTTCACAACCACCACAATCGAGCCTACACCCAGGGTCTTGAGCACTAACAAATGATCCTTCGTGCCGTGTGCGACACCGGTCTCAAACTCACCCTTGGCTGCCGACACGACGAGCAGTGCTGCGTCGGCTTGGGTGGCGCTGCTGATCATGTTGAGCACAAAGTCCTTGTGACCTGGGGCGTCAAGAATGTGGATGCGCCGGTGCTCGGTCTCAAAGCAAAACGAGCCAGAGTCGATGGTTACACCGCGGCGCCGCTCCTCTTCCGACTGATCAAGCACCCACGCATACTTGAACGACTCCTTGTGCTCACCACGACCCATCCGAGCGTTCTTCTCCACCTCCGCTTCGGAGATCTTGCCGAGTTTCACGAGAAGCTGGCCAAGCGTTGTGCTTTTTCCGTGGTCGACATGGCCGGCGATGACAAACGTGCAATCGGGTTTGGACATGTCAGGCTGCACCGTCGCGTCGTAATGGCGGGTCTTTTCCGAGCGCTGATAGCTGCCAGCAGCGCGGCGACTATCCTGCGCAGCAGATGTTGTCTCCCCCATGCTCTCGTCATGGTCAGAGTCGCGCGCGCCGTTAGTGTCGTGCTTGGTGGAGATCTTGAGCACGCGCGCCGGAGCGGACGAGGCTGTCTTCTTCTTTGCAGCGTCTCGATCTGCCATGAGGCGATTCACAGCAGCGGGTAGGTCATAGTTTTGAGTTCGAAGCGCAGCTACGGCCTCTTCCTCAGAGAGCGGGATCTCGCGCGGCGCATTGGTTTTCCACATGCTGTGCAAGTCCGGAATTGCCATGTCGAGCAGCTCGTAATCTTGGTCCGCATCGGGGTGAATTGTTCTGTACTTGCTCGGGGCTGGGCGAGCCGCGGACACGGGAGCTTCAACGGGGTACTCTTCGTAGTACTCTCCGTCTTCCTCGTCGTAGTAGTCGTCCTCGTCGTAGTCATCACTGTCGTAGTCATCATCATCGTCCTGGTGTGCCAATTCAGCGTAGAATTTGTTGTGGCGATTCATTTTTTTTTTTGGGGGGGGGCCTTCTCTAGGTCGTCAAAGAAAGCCGATGAGAAAGCAAATACTGCGCACACAGAACGAACGATAGGTAACAGAAAACAGAGCAGAAAGAAGGAGATTGAGGGGGCAGAGAGAGAATAGCATAGTGGTGTGGGGATATGATCCGCACACGGTGAACAAAAGACCCTCTTCTGACTTGGCACTGCCGGTTCATACAAAAAAGAGTCGCTTCAATGTCGTCTCACTCATATACAGCAAACGGGGACAGTTTGGAGTGACTTAATTTCAGCGTCAAGAGAAAGAATAAAAGCTCTCTATCTCTCTCTCTTTTTTTACTGCAGAGAAGACGGAATGCACGTGTCATCCTCTGCGTCGGTTCGAGCAGAGTCGCAGTTGGAGTCAGCGATATGCTTGTGTTTTTCCCTGTTCACAAGTTGATTTTGATCGTGTTGCAAAACGTATTTGCGACTTCTTTCTTTTTGCTTTGATGGCTCGGCTTTTTTCTTGTTCGTTTGTTTTACTCTTTTTTGTGCAGTCATGTGCGAATGGGTGAGAGGTGAAGGATTGGGTTCAAGTGTGTGAATAATAGAATCTAGTCATTGGCGGTGCGATCTAAACAGGCTAAATTTTTTCTTCTTTTTGCTCTCACTTGCATTGCCATAGCTTTCTTCTTCACCCTGAAGTGCAGTCGGTACACTGTTGGGAGGCGTATTCATGTCAAAAAGGCTGTGGTGATTGCGGGTGACGTGTGCTGTGCCTTGGGAAACAAACGAGGACGCGTCGCTCGAGGCAGGCGCGGCGCTCACTGTGGTTGACTTGCTGTTGTGACTGGTGTAGAAGACCTCCGCCTTTCCGAACGGGCTGCCACTGAACGGGGAAGCAAAGACATCATTCCCCTGTCCATTCTCGGCCTCATCGACCTCAGAGGACGACGTTGCGTAGACGTGTTTGGCGCCGCTCAGTCGTAGCGATGCTGCGCGGCTTGGTTTCTCTTCGGGGTGTTGTGCGAGGTACCGGGCCATCACATCCTGGAGAGCTCTGCGGGTGAAGACGAGGCCAGATTGAATATCCTTCATCTCATCTTCACTGATCACGCCATGTTTGTACATGAAGTTCGTGATGCCCACCCCCGCGTACACACAGCCGTTCGTCGCCCACCAACCACCACGGTACATGAGAAACTGACTGCTGGTGACCGACTTGAACGCAACGGATGCGCTTTCCAGCAACGGCGCGAAAAGCCTATCGTAAATCTCCTGCTGTGTGAACGGTGGCGCCAGCACGAGAAGAAAGGTGGTAATAATTTTCATCTCCGTGAAAAGTGGGAGCGCGTCTGCCCCTAGAGCGGAGACTGCCGCAATGGACATAATCATGATCCATAGTTTCAAAGCTCGCACGCCCACCCGAACACGATCTGGGCGACCTTTGGAGTCTGTTGTGCGCACGCGCTGTTGGAGTGCAATGCTTGTGGCGTACAGCAACGCCGCGTGAAACACGGTGCTGCAAATCGCATCGTGGATAAAGCCGAGTACCATTTCTCGGTTGTGTATGACGACCTTTGGGTGATATTTTTGTGCATGTGTGCATGGTGGGGAGAGAATTGGAAAGAGAGAAGGCAAAATGGTTGCCGTATAGTAGCGCAGACAACAGTTTCGCACAGGAATCGCAGTGATGGTGTATCTGTCGTTGCACGCTGCACACTTGGGCAAACGAGATGTGTATCTTTCCGTATGCGTGTATGTATATACGTGAAACTGTCACATGCGTTTATGGTCATTCACATCTGGGAAAGTTGTCAGTGAGGACAGGGTGATTTGCACTCAAGGTAACGGCCTGCGTTAGTGTGCGTGGGGCCGTCATGTGGGGGCAGCAAGGCGAGCAACTCAAGACGTAGCGTGTCTTTGAGGGGCAACGGTTTTCTTTTCCTCTTTTTTTATTCCGTTACTCACCTGTTTTTGTCCTTGCCCTCGTGCGGACTCTGAGTGGTGCCTCAGTTGGACGTGTGTATTGTCGTTCTTGTTTTTTTTTTTTTTTTGGTTACAGGTGGGGAGATGGTCTCTCTGTTAAGCATTTGTATGCGCTGATTAAGGCGTCCTTTGCATGTGAATTGCGATAGGTCTTCCACACATCACATGGTTTTTCTTTTCTCAGGCCTAGCATGTTGTCCCTCTCTTTCATATGTTGAATGAATCCAAGAAAAAAGAAGAGTAGTGTGTTGGACACGGGATGAGGAACAAAAAAACAAAGGAAAGGAAACAAGAGAAACAAGGAGCGCTGTGAAGCACCGCAATCCAACAGTAAAAAAGGCTTGATTTTCAATTAGTCTCTCCACCAAAGATCCCCAAAATTTAAGAATGTTGATTTTGGTTCTTCATTGTTGCTTTTAAAAATATATATATAAAGAGTGAATTTTCAGTTTTTTTTTTTTCGGTTCACTTGGTTCAGTGCATCTGAATCTGGCTCACGCGGAGAAGAGAAGGCTGATGTCGAGGTCATTCCACGAACACGCAGATACAGCTCGCCATTTGATTGATTTTTTTTTCTCTGCCAGCATCGTTATTATGCAGTTTACAAGGTACACAGAAGTGGGTGTTCTTTACTTTTTCTCTCTTCTGTCTGCAAGTCATGCCGAACATAAAGAAGTGTGGCTGCGAGGGAGGCAAACCTCCCAAACAGCTCACAAATACGATTATCCTAAGAGTCCGCATTTTCCAAACGTAGGAAATCACATGGCAGCTTCTTTCTTTTTTTTTTCCGTTGTTGCTGATATTAAAGCCTCCCATTGTGCTCAACAGTACTTGGTTGGCCTCTTGCTACGCACGGTCCCGGCTCACTTTCGCACTCGTGCGTTAACGTAAAGCGACGAGAGAACTCAGAGATGCGTGTGGGCATGTGCGCAAATGGCCGTAGTGAGGTCACAAGTGGGCATCAAGAGGGCGAAAATAAACAAAAAGAGAGAGGATTAAACAAACTACGAAAAGAACAAGTAAAGAAAAACACTGGACGGGTCCGTACTACAAAACGAAGATGGAATGAAAAAGAAAAGAAAGGAAACAACGAGCGCCAAACAAATGGGATGGACTTGATGAGGGGGGGGGAGAGAAGTGAAAAACTAATGATCACTGGCCGCCTCTCCTCAACACGTCATCCTTGCGTGGGTGCGGCTGTTGCTTTAAGAGCTCATGTGGCGGTTAAGCACTTCCTGGGCCTCGGAGATCTTGCTGTCAAGGACGGTGGGGTTCTCGAGCATGTGAACAATCTCGGTGTTCTCCATCTCGAGCAGCATGCCGGTGATCTTGGCGGCGGCGGAGGGGTGCGTGCGGACAATGTAGCTGTACAGGCGCTCGCCGAGCACGTTCTTCTGCTGCTCCTGGGGCATGCTGCTGATGATGGCCGCGAGGTTCTGACTGCCAGCCATATCGGGGCGGGCGGGGCCGACGGAGGACATGGGGGGCTTCTGCGCCATAGGGGGGCGCTGAGCGCGGACCTGGGCCATAGCCGTGGGGCCCATGGGACGCATGGGGCCGGGCATCATACCGCCCATCGGCATCATCGGCATGCGCTGGTTCATCATCGGCATGTTGTTGAACATCTGAGGGTTCATGAAGCCCATCGGGGGCATGTTGCCGCCCATCGGACCGCCCATGGGGCCGCCAGGCTGGCGCATGCGGTACTGCTTCGTGCGCTCCTCGAGGTTCGCGCGGCGGGCATCCTTGCGGAGCGCGTACGTGACGAACAGGGGGCGGGGGCACAGGAAGGTGCTGCCGTTCAGCTCGCTAATGGCCTGAGTGGCGGCGCCCTGGTCCTTCATGGAGACGAAACCGAAGCAGCGGGACAGGCCGGTCTCCTTGTCCTTCATGACGGTCACGGACACGGTCTCGCCGTAGCGGCTGAAGAGCTCCTTCAGGCGATCGCTGGTGACGGAGTCATCGAAGCCCTTGACGTACAGGTTGGGGTACTTGGCGTACTGCTGCGCACGCTCGCGGCGGGCGCGTTCGCGCTCGCGCATGCGCTCCTCGCGAGAGCGGAAGCGGCTGACCTCGAGCTCGGTGCCCTCCTTGGCAATCTCGCACGACTTGCCGTTCAGCTCCTCCACAGCCTTGGCCGCGCACTCATGGTCGGCGTACGCGACGTAGCCGAAGCCAACATCGTTGCGCGTCTCAGTCAGCTCGCGAACCTTGGCAGATGTCACTTCACCGAACTTGCCGAAGAATTCCTTCAGCTTCTCGTCGGTGATGGCAGGGTCCAGGTTGTTCACGTACAGGTTGGTGAACTGCTTGAGGATCTCATCACGGTGCTGGGCCTGGTAGCGCTCCACGACAATAGCCTGGCCGTCCACCTCCATGCCGTTCATCTCCTTCACAGCCTCCGCGGCGGACTCCTCGCGCTCAAAAGAGATGCGAGCGTAGCCACGGGACTCGCCCTTCTCGTCGCACGCCAGGGTGATGGCGGTGAGACGGCCGAACTTGGAGAACATCTCCTTCAGGCTGTACGTGTCGATGCTGGCGGGGAGCTTCTTCACGACGATGTTATTCACACCAGAGCGACGCTTGGAGGGATCGCGCTGAATCTTCGCGATGCGAAGGAAGCGGGAGCCCAGCTTCACACCAGCGTGGTCGAGGGCCTTCTCGGCATCGTTGGGGTCCTGGAAGTTCACGTAGCCGTAGCCAAGAGACTTCTGTGTGGTGGAGTCCACGCACACACGAACGGACGCAACGGCGCCAACACGGACAAAGTAATCGTACAGCTTCTGCTCGTTCAGGTTGGGGTCAAGACCGCCGACCCAGATGGAGGGATTAGGACCAGTGAACGTCATTTTTCTTGCTTTTTTTCTTTTCGGGGATTTTCACGGGTACTTTTCTTGTTGGTTTTTGGGGGTTATTGGTTTTTTGTTTTTGTTTTTTAGATTTTTTTTTTTTGAAAGCTACGAAACGTTCAGTAGTGGAATAAAACAGAGTGTGCAAAAATAGATATGAACAAGGAGTGCGAGTATTGGAGGATGTGGAGAGAAGAAGCAAGAGAGAAATGCCAAGGAGCAAGAAAGCGTGCGAAAACAGTGGAAGACGTTGGGGCTACACGTGAGTGGGTTGTGTGCGTGTGTGTGTGTGTGTGTGTGCGTACTCTTGAGGCCTAATACCAAAGCGAAATGACTCGTACGAACAGTCCAATTTCAGATCGCGTCAAGTCGGGCAAACAGAAAAGCGTCGCGGGAATTGGCGCATCGCGCTGATGAAAACGTAAAAAAAAAAAAATTGAGGGAGTCAAAGATGACAAACCTTGGTCCATACAGATACAGGGGACGCAGTTGGAAATCAACAAAAAAAAAGAGGAGAACAGTGACTCGTGCACGGAGGTTCACCAAATGTACAATATACTCTTAATTGTTTCATTCTCGACTGTAGTTTTGTTTGGGGCGTGTGGGGGTGTGTATATACATCGTTCGTGAAAATAGGTGAATCAGTGGGGTAAGAACAACAATGGAGTAACCCGCACGAGCGGGTCAGAGCGATGAAAGACAGAAAACAGAACTAAAGGGTGGTTTCTTACAACTTGAGAGAAGTCACCAAAATCATAAGGGTACAGAGAAAATAACAACGCCGCGATACTGCGTCATGGTATTCAAGATAAAAAAGAAAAACACCAGCAATATGTGCGGCATTGATCAGCAAGTTCCATTCGTATGCCTTCACGAGTTTTCGGTTATGGTGGGAAGACGGAGCCGAGGCACGTACACTTCGGGCTGATATGGGGACGCCTCACCGTTTGTGTCGTCCGCGCTCTCACTGCAGCCGACAGAGTTCAAAGAGTGTGAGTCCGTGTCGTCGATAGCCCGTGAAGAGGGCCAATGATGCTCGACTGGGGTTGCCTGCGCGGAGTCAATGCTCTTCGATTTGTCGAAAGGGGGAACGCTGCCGTTCGTGCGTTGCGGCCGATTTGGTACTTGTGCGTGGCGGACAGTCAATTTCTTGTAGGTCCTCTTGCCTGGGGCGGCAGCCGCTTCGGACGAGGCGTGGGCGGTCGCGTCGTCCTGCGCGGGGCTTGAAGGTCGCAGCGCGGTCCTGGGAGCCTGGCGGATGGCCTTTGTGCGCACGACGGAAGACGTCGTCACAGGTGGCTTCTTCACCACCGTGCGTGGCGCGGTGTGCACCGCAGTGTCTTTTGTACATGCAGTCTGTGTGGTACTGGCGCGGCCTCTTGACGCGCCACGCGGCACCTCCCTCGACACGTGCAAGGCGAGCGAGGAAGACTGCTTACTTTCAAGGTGAACGTCGTAAGGGCTCGTCACACGTCCTGCACCGTGCTCGTCTTGCGAAAGGCTCGTTGAGTTTCTTGCGGCATCAGAGGTAGACCTCGCCGCCTGTGTGCTGCCACCGTGAATGACAGGGCGAGAGCGAGCGGCGGTTTGCGGCGGTGACGTTGACGTCCGACTACGACTTTGTGGGCCGTCCTGTGTGGCGGTGGTGTTGGCTGGCTTTGGCGCCGTTCGCAGAGCGGCGGATCGTTTGGCGGCCGCTTGAGTCGCAGTGGGTCCTCCAAGACGCACACTGGTCGGTCGCAGCAAGGCCGACTGAGGCGACGCCCGCACATCGGCGGCACGTTGCGTCGACCGCGCGGCGGGTGGCTTGCCAGGCTGTTTTGAAGTCGGTGCGTGTGCGCCGCATGCGTCAGCCTCGGCGCCATCCGGTCTGTTCTTCTGCGCAGACGGTCCTCTTGACGGCTTTCGAGCGGGCGCAAGGTGACGACGGCGGGTCTCACCAGCGCACGCAGGGGCACAGGGGCGACGCTTCTGGGAGCTACTCATGCGGGAGTCAACAGACCCACAGCGTGACGGTGGCCTTGGTGGGGGCACCGCCTCCTCGTTCAGCCCACGTTTCCGTAGCTCTTCTTTTTGGTACTCGACGAGAAGTTGTTCCTCGTAGTCCAGGCGCTCCGCGAATCGATTCTCCTCTGCGGGTGTTGTGGGAGGTCGGTAAAGAGGTGGCGGCGGGGTCAACTCGAGAGCAGGGCCCTGCCCCGTGCTCCTCGGTGCGGGCCGTGAACAGCTTGAGGAGCGTGAGTCTGCGCCACCATTCGCATCGCGTGTGGCCGTGCGTTGGTTCACCTGCGGCCGTCCTCTTTCCGCACCACTAAAGGCGTAACTTGGGGCCGTGCGTGCACGCGACACGGAAGGCGTGCGCTGGCCGAAAGGTTTCCTGTTGGCCACACTAGCAGGTGCACTTCGAACAGTTGTGAATTGCACACGAGGCGCTTTTTGGAGAGCTGGGCTCTGAGAAGAGTTCAGCTCAGCTTTAGCTTTGGTGAGTACACGTGGCGTGTTTGTGCGCACGCCCTTTCGTTTCGGTGTGTCCATGCTGGAGCAAAACAAGAAAAAATGTTTGCGGAAAGAAAGGATCAGCAGGGAGGGGTGGGGATAACGCTGTAATTGTAGCCTCTCCGAATTGCTATTTGACGTTTTGACTTCCGCGAAGTCTTGCTGTGCGTCACGCCTGCACGGAGTCGTTGACAGTGAAAGGTGCACGCGGCAGTAGAGCAAAGTACAAAAAAGAAGAGAAATGTGGGATAAGGAGGGCAATGAACGACATGGAGTTGAAAGTCGCAGGAGTATCGTAATATGAGCATGCATTCAGATTCGTTGCGCACGTTGCCGAAGTGGGGTCAAGAATTGGCCTCCCCTGTCAACGCGGCCAACTTGAGAGGTACAAGCACGCGAAACATCGCTGTGTTTCGCCACGAAGAGTAGCCCGTTTTTGCAGCAGAGCAGCACGACCGTGTGGTGAGTTGCTGTCATTACCGTGTTTTGTTTATTCGTTACTTTTCTCTTGTACGTTCTGCGGTGTGCGTGCCAAGACTAATCATACACAAGGCGGTCGGGGAGGGGGGGGGACACTCAGACAACAGGGAAGAAGTGTAGCGAGCGGAGCCAACACGCAGCAGTCTATCGTCACTAACGTGCTGCCGCTCCTCGCACGGAAGGAAGGAGACGCATTGCCTCATTGCACGTGCAGTTCATCGCCCAGCCTTGGGATATCTCTTCTAGTCCAGCATACGCCGCGTCGCGCACCTCCTTGGCAGCGTCATGCCTGCCGCTGTGGTGTGCACGTGCCTCCGCGTCAGGCATGGACAAGTGCATGACAAAGTAGAGACGCCCACTGTCGAAGAGAGGGCCACTGTTAAGGGAGAAGAAAAGCGAGTTGTACGCGGGAAAGCACACACGGCTGGAGTCGGTCCCGGCCACTTGGAAGACGACGGTCTGAAAAAGGCGGCGCTGCTGCTGGTCACGCACGACGACGTCGTTTGAGAGGCGAGAACCAGGAAACACAAAATTCAGCACCCACGGCGCGATGCCCGCCCGCGCCTCCGGATCATTCTTGGTCGCAGCCAGCGGCACGATGCGGTTCTGGCGCCAGTGCACCCGGCCCTCGCGTGTTGTGTTGTCAGTGACTACCACCAGCGTCGCAGGGTAGCGCTGTGCCTCCAGCGCTTTGCGAATAGCAATTGCAAGCACATAGCAACCGCACCGCTTGAGAAAAACATAGTCAAGAGACGGCTTGTTGTCTCCGTCGCTCACGCGGTCAGGACCCGGCGCAGTTGACTCTCCCTCGGCCTCAGCCTTGGCTCCGTCGGCTGTCGCGGCGGCGGCTTCAGTTGCTGGGCGATCCAACGTGACTGGCTTCTTGCTGTAGTGGAAAAAAAAGGGAGCGATGCCCTCCACTGGCTGTGATTGGCTGTCGTAGAGGCAGGCGCCCGGCACGAGAGCCGATTCACGGCTTCGTGTGCGCACAGACGTGGCAGAGCGGGGTGTCTCGCCCGCAACGCTCAGCACCGCCTCGGCTTGCCTCGTGTGGCTGGGCTCGTGGCTCCGCTCGGGGTGCAGCAGCGCTTGCAAGACACCGCGCCAGCCGGTGGTGCTTTGCGATGCTCGCCGTTCGCTGCGCGGCTCGGTCACAGAAGCCGAGGCAACCCCTGGCTGGGCCACCGAGTGGTCTGGAGGCGGCGCGGCGGGTGGTACCGCTGCCGCACGCGTCGCCACATCGAGCGCGGGCTGACGCGGACTCGGTGACGTGCGGCTCACTTGCGCTCGCGCAGACCCCGGCGTGGGAAGCCCGGGCGAAACGCCTGGGCGAACACGCGGCTGCCTCCCTCCCGTCGGTTCTGTCAGCGTAGCAGGTGTCACGGCGCTTTCGGACATGGCATCGCCCACCTTCGCGCTGAGACCACTCCTCGATCTCGGACCCGCCTTGCTCGTCTTCCCTCCGTCGAGCCGCGAGCTACGTGGGCTCAGCGATCGCGAAAGCGTGGTCCCCGCCAGCTCAGCCATTGTCGGGGGAGGCCGCAGCAGTGCGGTGCCGTCGTACACGCGCTCGGCGTGGAGGCAACTACTGAACAGGAGTGAGTTTCTGCCGTACATACTCCAGCACGCGCGCTGCAGAAGCCAGGTAAAGTGGCACCGCGTAGGGAAGAGAGGCGTGTAAAACTCGCGCCGCGGGGTCGCGGGGGAGATGCCTGTCTCGGCACCCACCGAGTGTGAAGACGCTACGCTGACGGACTCGTCGCCAGAGGATGCTTGAAATTCCTCCGAGGGGTGCACGGCCGCAAGGGCCAGCTCGTGTGTGGAGTGCGGCGGTGTGCTGGTCAGTCCTGCGGGAGCCACTCCAGTGCCTAGGCCGGAGGGCATTGCATCTGGGCGGGCCTTGGACGGGGCGAGGTTCGAGCTTTCGAAGAACATGTGCTCAATGACGGCGCCTTGATCCTCGCTGCAACTCGAATTGAAGGTCTCACACTCCCGCAGGAAGGCCGTGTCGAATAGCTTGAAAGACGACCACAAGACCTGCAGCCGCGCCATTTCACACTGTAAACGATAGACTGTGTACAGTTGTTGAACGCACACAATCACATCCATGTAGCACGACGACCAGACAAACAGCTGAGCGACGGCCTCGAGCAGGCGCAGGCGCAGAGTCATGGAGGCATGCAGCTGGTAAAGAAGGTACGCCTCAAGAGGCATCTCACGCGTAATAACGCGAAGAAGCAGCTCGCGTGTCATGTCATGCTGGCCGTCAATCCATTCTCGCCGCTCTGGGGTGAGTACGCACTTCCAATTCACTGCGTAAAGGTGCGGCGGGGAGCAGTTGTGCTCTAGCTCTGGTGCCTTGCAGTTTTCGCCACCCTCGTTGCAAGACGGTTGCTCCGCCACCGACGACGAGGCGGCAGACGAAGGGGACTCAAATCCTGTCTTCACCACATGGCTCGGGAATGTGTAGTGGCGACCAAATAATTCATCCCAGAGCTCCATGAAGCCGCGTATAAACTGCACGTAGGCCTGCATGTACATGGTCATCTCGCATTGGCTCTCCAGCTTAGCCTGCAATTCGCGAACGGCAGCCGTGCTGCTGGCGCCACCGCCGATCTGAATAGTCGAGACAGCCGCACCGAAGGAGACGTTCACGTGATGCGTGGCCGCGCTTTGAACAGCGATCTGCTCGCGGGCAAAGGTTATACGACTCAATTCGCCGTCAAGCATCGCAGTGCAGCGGGTCACCTCATCCTCAAGACCGCGAATGCCCTGTGAAAGGGAAGCCGTGAGCGACGCCACGGACAGAATGGCTCGCAGGGTTGGGAACTCAGCCGCGTGCCGCGGGGAGGCGAAGCTGTCGTGCATCGTGTCAAGACCATGAAAGGAGCCAAACGCACACATGGCAACGCCGCGCATGCACCCCATGAGGTCATCTGCGGCATCGGACGCCTGTATCTCCTCAAGTATCTTTTGGTGGGCGACAAGGTCACCGAAGTGCGCCATGGGACGTCGAGACCTGCGCGTCCTATAACTACAAAATCAACGGTATGTGCGCTCTGCACCTGGACATGATGATCAGACAACGGAATAGACCACAAGGCAGAGAAATCAAGACGGGGGGGAGATGAATAGAATGAGGAACACGACCTGAGAGGAACGGTGCTCAAGACAGAAGCCACTTTTTCGTACGAGGAAAAACACATGATCATGAATGTGATAAAGGTGTCGGTACACGCCACACGAGATAGATAGAGAGAGAGAGAGAGCAAGAGGCTGACGCTGTTGCGTGTGATTGGGAAGTAAGACAGAATTCGCTTGATGTGAGTCTTTGGTGCATCAACCATTTCCATGCACTGATGGTGAGCCCACAGAAATTATGGCTGTCAGCTGGAAAGTGCAATTTACCCGAAACCACCATACACTACAAGAAAAACGAAAAAAGAAATACGCACGCACGTGAGATGAGCACGACAAACGGGTGTTTTTGGATAGGGTAACTGTCAATAGACTGCGAACAGAGTCATCACAGCTTGCCTGGGCCAGCTTCGGAGCTGACGGATTGCGTCTTTTCAGGGTGAATCTGTGCACTCTCGGCGTTCACGAACGGCCGGGTGGCGAGCAGTGTTTCAAAAATTGACTTCGCCCAAGGGTGCTGAATCTTCTTTCCAGAATTAAAAAAGGACTCCAGGTTCTTACCCTCGTTCATCTCCTCATAGCCGTACGCCTGAACGATCATTTCGAGAAGGTCCATGTCCTTGACAAACTTTGCCTCTGCTGTTTCCTGTGCCTCGTACTCGAGAAACAGCTCTCGCAATTCTTCACCGAAGCCGTGTTCTGCGCCGTCAGTAGCGACCAGTCGCGTGAGGCTTTCCACTGCCTCGACTTCCATCTTTGCCTTGACCTCTTTCGAGACCTTCATTTTCGGAGAGATGTCGCCAATGATGCTCTCACCCGCGTCGTGACAAAGCGCCATGCGAATCAGACGATCACGGTTCAATGATGGGTCTGGGCACATCATGCACATGAGGGACATGCGATACATGTGGTCACTCACCGACTCCGGTCGCGGCACACCGTTATCCACCCAGCCTGTGCGAGGCGTGTCCTTGAGACGGCCAATAGTGAGTAGGAACTTGCACGTGTCAGTTGCAGCCTTGCTGCAAGGTGTGAACGAGCCACTGCGGTTCATCTGCGTCCTGATAAAATACAAACACAACAAAAACAAAAAAGACAGAGGAAGAAAGGGCAAGCAGGCCAGCAGTCACGCCTATAAGAACGAACAAATCAAAACGTAAGTCGGTAGGAGCACGGAAGACGGTGGTGGACACGTTGAGAGACACACTTGTTAGCCGCGATGAACCGCGCTTCAGGTGTGTATGAGTCTATGGGGGGGAGAGGGGGGGGGGGGCAGAGCGAGAGGAGGGGACCATCACACAGGTGGTCTCCAATAAGAAAATTGTGACGAGCACGACATGGGCATCCACAACTGCTCCGATGTACAGATATCACGCAGCGTGGTGCACAAGCACGGTATTCCTCAAGACGCATGCGAGCGATATCCATTATGTGTGCGTATGTAGCATGGCAAACAAATGGTTCGCTTTTTTTTTTTTCTGCGTCCTCTTTTCGTTTTGCCATCTTCGCCTGTGAATGTGCTCCCGTTCACACCAATCAGAACGGGATGCAGCAGAAGAAAAAAAAGGAGCAAATGTCACTGTGCGCGCGAGCGGCTGCGTAGTGCTGTCATCAACATGAACGAGTGAAGAGGATACACGTGGAAGGCAAACGAAAGAAACGCCTCCCCGTCTTTCTCTCAGTCTGTTAGAACAATGTCGAGTCGCGGACGTAGATTTCCCTGCCCTTGTCATCACGGAGCGGGGCGTTGTAGTCGACGGCATCGGCAATGGTCTGCTTCCCCTTGAAGGTGGTCATCTTGCGAAGCATCTCACCGTCATTCCAGTCATAGACACACATGCTCGGCACGTCCTCTTTCGGCTCGGGCGCCTTGTCGGTGAGCTCGACATGGACATCGGAGTGAAACTCTCGCATGAAGCTCCACCGCTGCAGGTGTTCGAAAAATGCCGGTTCAGGCTTTTTCCCAGGTGTGCACACAACGTCGATTTGTGTCATCTTCTCTGCGCCGCCCATGAGCCGTTTCCAACGCGGCCGGTCGACGGTGCGGACAAAAATCTGTCGAATCTCAGTGTAAGGGCACATGAGGATATGCAGTTCGAGCTGCGCAATGGCGGGTAAAGGCGGCCGCGCGCGCATCTTTTCAGTGAGCTCGTGCGGCTCCACCCGCTTCATCTTCATCTTGCGCGTATCAAAGGCGCGAATGAGGTTTTCATCGAAAAGGTACGTTGTGTGGCCGTCCGCACGCCTGGTCGTCAGTGCCATACTGCGGTCATTCAACGGTGTAGCAGCAATCTGAGCCAGTTCAACCATCTCAGGGTAAGTGAGGAACTTGCTGGTCCGTTGCCCTGGATTGAGCACAACAGGAAACTGGTAGGGCAGGGCGACGGTGGCAAGCGCGCTGTGGTGCTTGAGGGTACCCGTCGCACACACGGGGAAAGGAAGCTTGCAGAACTCCTCCCAGCGACTCCCCATGCGAGGAACAGGAAACCAGCACGACTCATACACATCGGTTCGCCCAAAGTACTCGTCCAGGTACTCCTCCATGGAGAAGATGGGCAAGCAGACAATGCCGTTCTCCAGCTCCATCAAAATAGGCACTCGTTTCTCCTCACACACCTCGAGCTCCACCCAGAGTTTGGTGCCCTTGGGAAAGACATCCGTGGAGTCGCGCAGCAGCTCCGTGCACATTTCTGTTGTGCGAAGAAAAAGGTAAACATCGTTCCACCCTTCGTGCGTCGCTGGCTCGTTGTGGACCTTGTCAAGCGCCACACGCAATCGATCCATCTTGCCATGATTGCGCATATTCGACGTATTCGACATCACCTCCATCACCATGCGCTGTCGGCCTTCTTCGGGCACGTACTTGGGATCTCTGCTTTCGTCGTAGATGTTTTGCGCATTGACGCCCATCTGATCCATGGCATCTTTGAGGCGATCCGGAACAGCGGGTTGAATGCGATAGCCCTTGTTGGGAATGTAGCCTTGCCATCGTCTTTGGCACGTCAGCGGCGGAGACGCAGCAGTGCCGAGTGCGCACATCAGCGAAAGGGCAACAGTGCCCTTTGCTGCAAAGCGTTGCATCGAGAAGAGTGTGTGTGTGTGTGTCTTTTCTCTCTTCTTCTTTATTGCCTACGCTGCTGACGTCGTTGTTGCCACATTACAGCGATACGAGCACATGAAGGAAAAGTGAGGAAAGTGGGGAGATTGAAAGACGGTGGGTGCAGATGAGACGCGCAGGAGATGCCAGTCGCACGGTATCAGCAACAGAGAGAGAGAGAGAGCATTTTCAGTTCGGCACTGAAGTGGCGCTGCTGCTGTGTACCACTGATCCACGGGGGAGGGGGGGGTCACAAAGAGGAGGAGAGATGCGTTCGCAAAATGTATGAGAGGAGAGAGTAATAGAATCGCTGTTGTCGGTTCATGTCGCTGAAAAGTCTTCTTTTGCCTCGTCGTGTCACTCTATTGTTGTCAACTTTCTTTTTTTTTTTTTTAACAGTCAACCGATCCTCCACGAGTTGCACACGGTGCAACAAGGAGGCACAAACAGTGAGACCGGGGGGCTATAAAACAAGACAACGGTCATCTCTTGGCCAGCGGATCCACAGCTCGTTCCAGTAGAATCCGCTCCATCTTTGCACAAGGGACATTATCAACCAAGGACAGGTACGCCAGTTGATCACGGTGTAGAACGAGAGAGGCAATGGTGTCACGGTGCTGGGAGCGAATCCACTCGTCCTTGGTGGTGGCGAGAGTCATGGTGCCTTCGTTTCGTAAAAGTGCCATCTCAATATGAGGTTGGTATTCGATACCAGGTCGCACGAAAGGATCGCCCATCTTTGCCAATGTCGAGATCACAGGCCTGAACAGAAAAAAAAAAAGAAAGCGACAGGGAAAGCGACTAGCGATTTCACACGATGAAACAGTGCACTAAACAAGTTCCAAACAAAGCAAACTAATGAAGGAGAAGGCAAAACGGAAAAGTCCGAAGAAAAAAACTGAGGAGGGGGGAGGGGAAGGATAAGGGAGGGGGGGGGGTCGAAAAGCATAGCACTGTGCGGATGTCCACTTGCATCACAGAAATGAAGCGGAGAAGGAGAGCCGATGAACAAGAGCCTTCGTGCGCGTGGTAATCCGTGCGCGCTGCCATTGCTGACGAGGTGTGGCGCAGCGGTATCACTGTCGTAGCAGTCAAATATACCGCCTCAAGATGCCTTGAAGCAATCTGCAAGGGCACGACCGTTGCCACATCGAGAGAACGCTGGCCGACTGTGAATAGCACAGTCTGTGTGAGTTGGTGATTTGAATTGCAATGAGAGAATGTGTGTGTGTGTGCTGGGTTCGCAGCGTGCCATTACTGTAGCCGCTGCAGCTGTGTACGCAAAAGTGGAAGAAGATGTTCTATTCTAAGACAGAAGGAAGAAATGGCAGAAAACGAAAAACAATAAAACTCATGACAAACGACCAATCAAGAATCTCTACACACTGTGCGAGGAGTGGCGGGGAGGCCCACATATACCGATAAAAGGGCAAAATTGCAAGTTTCAAATCTGAGTAATGGTACACCGTTGTGTGCTGTTCTGGGCTCTAGAACCAAGAGCCCTTGTACAGAGCATTATACAGTTCGTCAACCTCACAGCGATTCGGGCTGCCGTCAAGCGCCGGTTGAGCTGCTGAGGTGCTGGGTATGCCATTTGATGACTGAGGCTTGCCGCGATGCGCGCCGCTCCGCGGAGCTCGACTGGGTCCAGAGAGAAGTGTGTTGGTAGGATGCATCACAAACCCTCCGTGTCCACGCGGTGATAGTTCCGTCACTGGCGGAGAAGGTGTTGGCACTTGCGGCTTGGGAGCTCCCTCGTAGCCAGCGAGCAGCGTCTCCAGCTCTCGTCTGGCCGCGGCTGTTCCTGTGGGGGCTACTGTGGCGGCGGGCTTGCGCGCGGCGCGTCGTGCGGCGGCGGCAACAGCTGCCATGGCAGCGCTCCGCTCCTGCGATGACGGCGATGAGCCTGAAAGACTAGACAGCTCCACAGACGGGCTCTGACCTTCAGAGGCGCGGTTGGCTGTAGTGCTGGTCATTTGTGGCATCGGTTGGGCCTGCGCTGTTTTTGCGGCTGTTGCCGAAACGCCGTTGGGCTTTCCACAGTTCGACACGGGTGCGATTGGCGTAGCAGATGGGGCGTCCTGCGAGGGCTCTTGTGAGCCGCTGCCGGTGCTGTTCAGCACCCCCAACAAATGCAACTCTCGCCGGCGCAAATCTCGCTCCGCGGCATACCCCAGACGCCTCTGGCGGTCAATCTCACTAAGGCGCAGCGTCTGTGCGTTCAGCTTTGGCTTGAATGTGCAATTGTCTGCATCGGCGGCAGACGCGCGTTTTGCACCGGGCAGTCCTCTCCCACGCGCACTGTTGGCGCGACTGCTTGCACTCACACTGCGTGCCGTGCTGCTGGCTTGCTGACTCGCGGCCTGCACACTTGGCCGACCGGTTCGCTGCGACGCGGAGGCGGCCGAGCTCTGACGGCTCAGCGGAGCAGAGCCAGGTCGAGAGCCACGCGCCGTTCGACGAGACGGTGTCGTGTGTGTACTTGGGGTGGAGGTGCGCTTCTGGCTTGCAACCCCCGCAGCGGCAGCGGGAAACAAAAGCTTATCCTTCTCCGTTCGCCCCCATGGCTGCGGTCCATGCAACGCTTCGTACGACTCCAACGCCGCGACGAACGCTTGCTTTGAGATGGGCACAAGCTCGCCAGAGACAGTCTCCCGCACTGCCTCCGCAATGCCTGCATCCTCGGGGTAGTAGAGGTTGACCTGCCGCCTCACATCGCGGCAGCACAGAACTTCCGAGGAAGGCGTCGGTGCGTACTTGTAAAACAGCGCGCCGAACCGAATGCGGCGAAACTCAGCTTGCAGCTTGGCTTGCTCAGGTGTGAGGGACTGAGGGCTCCACCGACCACGGAATGTGGCGTCACCACGCAGTGGGGAGGTCTGAGGGCGGGAGGCGGCAGTTCGATGACTAGATGGCTGCGAAGATGACCGACTTAGCGGGCGTGATGAGGGCTGACGACGCGTCGCTGTATGGCTACCTGCTCCAGGCGAGGCGGTGGCACTGCCAGGCCGACTTGAGCGCGCGGTCACCGCACTGCCCGCTGAGACAGAGCGTCGAAGCGGCGCCGCCTTTGGAGCTGGATCTGGCGCCGATGAGCGCGCGAGGTAGGACACACGTCGGGCGGAGCCAGACTGGCTCGAGGCCGCCGATGTGCTGCGCTTTGCTGGCCCCGCCAACCGATCGCTCAGCGCGGCGCTTTGCGTCCGTGAGAGAGGCTGAGAAGCAGTCCCACTTCGCGCGACCGCCTGCCGCTCAGCGTCCTGGCGCAGAAACACCAAGTTGCGCTCCTTCGCACGCTGCCACGCCTCCAGTCTCCCTGTGACTTGCTTGGCGTGGGCGGGCGACAGAACGACGCGCTGGCCTACACGCTCTGACTCCGCACCCTTCTCTGCCAATCGCTGACGGATTTGCTGCCGAAGGAGACGCTCTCCTCCGTCGCGATAGAGGCGTTCTCCAGCGTCGAATGGTTCATGTGAGGACGTGTTGGCGCCTCGAGACCCAGAGCGGCCGCGCTGACGCTGCCTCTGTGCGGCTATGATGCCGTTTGTGTGTGGCGAGAGTGTGGGCTGAAATGGGCATTGCTGCAACGCGTTCGCCTCATTCGCAAGCCGCTGCAGCTCAAGTGCCTCCCTGCGCTCCGCGTCACGCTCCAGACCTTGCACAGGGTCCGTGTAGCCGCCGTCTGCGGCTAGACGCCGCGCGTAAGAGGTGATGATGGGCTCAAAGGTGCACGCCTTGTCCTCCTCTTCCTCCAGTTTCTTTTGCTGCTCGGAGCGCAGCGCATCCACGACGCGTTCACGTCCTTTGCTTCCCAAGTAAAGACGCTCGCCGGCGCGGGTGGCAACGGGTGAGACGCGTGGAGGCCGGTGCGCGAGTCGCTCCGCCTCCTCCCGCGCGACACGGTCTGTGTACTTTTCCTGCTGCTTTGCTTTCATCGAGGCGTTGTATGCGATGAGTCTCGCCCGTGCGTTCGGATCTGGTACGTGCCGCACTTTTTTGGCCCCGACACCGCCACCATCAGCGTCTGTCAATTTGCCATCTGGGGTGCCGAACTCGCGCGCTTTCATTTCCTCCAGTGTGCGGCGGAAACGCTCCATCGAAGTTGATTGTTGCTCTTGATAGGCCGCCTTGCGAACGAGGTCAAGCGCCTCGCCTTCGCTACTGTCTGTAGACGATGCATCTCTATCGATGTGCACGTCCATCCGTTGTCGTAATGTCTGTTGTGATGAGCCAGGGAAGCCGGGTCTCCCTCTCCGTTGAAAGACATTCACTTGGTCAAAGGAATGTGAAGGACCCACATCAGTGGTGACAAATCTCGCCTGTCTGTCTCTGCTTTCACGGGTGACGTGATCGAAGCCGTGCAAGAGTGCGCGTTCGAGTAAGTCGTCCATGCTACTGCGCGATGTGTAACTCGATCGGGAGTAAGAGCCGGATGACGAGGAGGCATCACTGTCGCCGTCTGAGATAGCAATAGCGCGGGGGTCTGTGATGAGATTCATGGTCGCGGAGACGCTTCGCTTTGCGATGTTCCTTCCTTGTACAGCACGATAACGCAGTGGCAGATCGGCCCTGCTCTATGGGTGATGTGGCACTACTGAATGGAGGTGAGAGAGAGCAACAAGGGGAGAAAAAAAACTTTAATCGATTGTTGGTGGACGTGCGTGTGCCTGTATATGGAGCAAAGAAAAAATGTTTACAAAAGCACGGTTCCAGGTACTTCTATTCTATCTATCTGTTGAGAGCGTCTGATGAACCAAGTTGAAACAAAACAAAAAAAAAGTAGAAAGCGTGGAATCTGCAGATTAGCACGCGAATACTGACAGTCTCACCGAGTGCCCCCCGTCCAGTGTGCGTAAACAAAAAGAGAAGGAACAATAAAAACAGAAGGTCTATGTAACAAAAGATAGCCAACACCAGCTGGCTGAAAGTTTTCCAAAGTAGATGGGACGTTCACAAATGGAAAGGGGAAAACGACAAGTAGAACATGGAATGAGAAAGAAAGGAAGTTGGGTTAGAAATGGGGTGCTCGCAATTGTTCGCATCTGCGTCACAGTCCCGTCTATGTGTCCACTTCAATTGTTGCAACGCAACAATTCTGCGTACGGAGAAGATCTTGCTGTTGTTGACAGCTTTCCTAACACGTGAGGAACAGCGAAGGAAAGTGCACGACACCATGCTGGTTGCAATACGGGCCAAGTGGGGTGTGAGACGAGTGTGTTGCCAGCTTAGGGGGGGCAGCCCAGGATAGCTTAAAGGCATGTTCCATCTTGGTGGAATGCTTCCCCTTGTTTGTGCTTCCTTTTTTTCTTTTTTTTTTCCTTTGCCAACTTTTGATGTTATTGTTGTTGTTGCTTGTATTGAACTCAGTTAATTCGTTTAATCGTCAGCCGCTGCAAATGCAATCTTACAGTCGTCGGCTTAGTGCATGTGTGTGTGTGTGTGTGTTTTTGCACAACTGGAAGTCAGAGATAAGCAGTCCACGTCTGAATAGAAGGAGCAGCAATGCGCAACTCTTGTCGATTTCGTTGCAAGCGAGAGAAACCACGAGAGGCACGCACAGGGACGTAACAGACGACAAGGTGAGTACGCAGGGGGGGGATATATAGGAGACAGATGGAACTGTAAGGCGCTCACCTACTACTTGTCATCTTCATCCTCCGATTCCCATTGCGGCTCGTCCAAGGTGTAGTTGTCCTCTTCCTCCTCAGCCACAGCAAGGCCATCTGCCTCAGGCTCCAATAGCTCAAGTGGGTTGGGGTGGTCAAGATCGGCGATCTGCGCCGCCACCTCCGGACCTCCCATTTCCTGTACGAGCACAGCGATCGCCGCATCGACCTCCTGAAGGGCCTGAGGGTCGCCTTCGGACACAACAAGCATCACTCGGGCGCGACGCAGGAGCCGGGCAGCGTCGACAAAGCGCTTACGCATGCGCGCGCACTCGCCGAGCAAGAACCACACGTACGGATTATTATCACCGTACTGCAAGACTTCTAGCAAGTACGGGAACGCGTCTTCGGGGCTGGTCTGCATCAGCAAGCGTCCCAGCTCCACCTTGGACTCGTACGTCGGTTGATGCTCCTCGCTGAGGCTGTGTGTCAGGTCGACCGCGCGGCGCAGACACTCCAACGCCTCCTCCGGGCGGCACTGGCTAAGTCTCAGAGATGCCTGCAGTTGATGTGGCTCGATGGCGGTGTCTTGCAGTTGCAGTGCGCGTTGAACAGCCTGTTCACACTGCTGCTCGGCGTCATCGGCGAAGCACAGATCTGTCAGGTAGAGTTCAGCGACGGCGCAGCACATTGTCGCCATAGACTCCTGCAACGTCTTCTTGGCCTTTTTCTTGCGGCAGCTTCGCATCATGCCATCCGCAATCTCATACGCCTTCGTGTAGCACTGCAATGCCTCTTGGCCCTCACAGATTTGAGCTAAATTCAGGTACTTGACAAACCCCTCGTTCGGGTTCACTTCAATTGCATGACGAAGAAGCTGCTGAGCGCGTGGAATGTCCTGCGCATAGTGGACCATGATCTCTGCGTACGCCTCAAGCACCTCGTTGTTGTTCGGCGACTGTGCCAGTCCAATTTCGTAGAACTCACATGCTGCCTTGATGTTACCTACGTCCACAGCGCTCTGCGCCAAGGCCAGTACCGTGGAAACATCCATGCTGCCCTAACAGAACAAAAAAAAAATGCACAACGCGTCTCAGAATAAATAGTCAAGCAATACGTCCAGATATCACTGCAGAGTTTCACTAAATACGCAGCAAAAAAAAAAAAGGGAACCAAGAAATGGTCTCGCAGTGGCACACAGAAATTCTCTCTTTCTGCGGAAAATTACTTTGTTCGTTCTCGCCGCTTCGAGCAGAACAGGAAAAGGGGGGAACGCACGTGAAGCGAAAGGTGTGCCAGAAGAGTAAAGTATGATTCGATGGGTTTGGTCAAAGCGGAAAAAAAGGAGCGGTAGTGCGCGGATGCACGGGTGTACGGATCCCAGTCAAACATTCATTGACAGTTCCTTCGGTGTGTGGTGGGAAAGGAGGGAGGGGACGAGAGCTTTCTCTCAAAGCCGGATCTTTTGCAGAAACCAACCCCGTTTAACAACGGAATAGAGCGTGGGACACGCCGTGGTGAGTGCAAGTTCCACGAAGCAGATGTGTGTTCTTTGAAGTGCCAATCAATTTGAATTGTGTATTGTCTGAAGGATTCACTGAGGTGGATTCAGCAACATACATGAGCAAACAAAGAAAAAATGGAGAGTGATTTCTCGCCGTCATAGTGACTTCCAGCAGAGAAGAAGCGCGCCAACGGGACGGGGAAAGACACTGTGAGGATCTTGCGCACGGGGGGGGGAGGGCAAGGAGCGATGATGCATCGATCACGGCATGCGCCTCAAAGCATATAAGCAGGTGAAGGAGCCTAACTGCAAAATAATGAGTGCACATAGGTTTTGCCATGGCGTCAGATGCAGCAACAGCACAACAAACACAATCAGGTTCATTGGCACTCGAAACAAGTTCATTGTCGCCGATCGGGTAGAATTGCCGACAAGCTCAGCGCGTAGGGTTGGGTGTGTGGAGTAGTAGAGGCCAACAGAGAGCTCTGTCAGAGCAAAAGCAACGAAGAGCAGCTCTTTGCACCGAAATACAAGCGCGGCAAGGACGGCGGCACCAATGGCGACTGCGTGGACAATCGGCAGCCAGTACCCGACAGTGCGCCGCCGACCGAGCACACCACCAGACATCATGGAGATCATAAAGACGGCGAACACGAGGCCAAATGGCGTCTGACGATTGGTCTGATCCAGCGCAGAGGACCAGTTGAAGACCCAAATATACATGCAGGCCTCAAACAGCGCCTCACAGCCGCACAACAGCTGCAGTCGGCGGTGCTTGGAGATGTGCATCGCACTCGAGGCGAGAAGGTCGAACGGCCCCTTCTTCCTGTTCGTGCCGTAGTTCTCTTCCCACCCGCGCATCTGCACCAGCGCCAGACCCACCAGCGGAATAGCGGCCAGAAACGGCGCGACGTTTCCAAACAGAGTGGCCAGCAATTGCGCGGCAGCTCCGGCGGCAACGGCAGCAAAACTTCGGTACGAGGCCACGGTAACGAATGTGTCGCGGATAAACGCTGGGCCCTGCGAGTCAAACTGACTCACAAACCACGCCTCAAAGACAGTGGCAAGTAGCGAATCAGCCACGCCCCCCACAACGCGGCCCAGAGCGAGTATCCAAAAGTTGCTGGACACTTTTGTGGCCATTGACACGGCGAAGAAGAGGCAAAAGTACCGGCACATGCGGGCCCGGCCGAGCCCGTCGGCAACAGCACCCGCGATCGTGCCAAACACAAGACTCGACATGTAGCCCACGATAAACAGAGTGGCAATCTCGAACAAGTTGAGGCCATAGCTGTGAAACAGGGCAATCGTGTAAGGGCCCTTCATCCAATCTGCCAAGTAACACGCACCAAGAACGACAAAGAAATTCGTCTGGGCCGCCTTGGCGCTCACGGAAATGGGTGCTTCGGAGTCGACGGGCGTCATCATGTGAACGACGGTAGGAGGCAGGGTGTTCTCTGTCCGAGACAGCGCCTCCTCCTCACGAGAGAGCGCGATCGCAGATGTGTGCCGCGGCGCCGCTGCCGCGTGAGCCGATTGACGCCGTGCGTACACAAAGAAAAGCGCGCTGACGATCAGGGCGAGGCAAACAAAGGTTGTCGAGAGGCCTTCACCGTCAACAAATGGTTTCTGTGTCCCACCAGCCACATGGGTAGGGGAAACTGTGTGGGAGGCACTCATAGTCGCGGAGTGAGTGCTGCAGCAGCGAGTGTGGAAAAGGGGAATAGCAACGAGCACGAAGATCGGGCACAAGGTGAGAAAACGAGAGGAAGACATGGAAAGGAAAAGAGAAAGAGAGAGCGGAGTGATGCACGAAAGCCACAACATGCGTCGTTGTCAATGGACAACGCAAACCAAACAAAACGAGAAACACGCAGCAAACGGTGTCCTGTCTACCTGTCACTATGCACGACTGAGAATAGGGGAGGGGGGGGCACTTTCCACAGCATGGCAATAGCCTCAGCTGAGCACGTCTCCGCCGTGTGTTTGACGTGCATTGGTATTGTGCACCCGCAGGGAGAGACCCCCGCTGGCGCGCTACTGACAAAAAGAACATGGTGCAGCGACGTGTAGCTCGGTTGACGGAGGGCGAGAGAGAGCGAAAAGCGAACGTACGCACATGCGCATCATGGAAGCTATTTGCGGGAGAGCAGCGTACGATCCCCTCTGTTTGCAGCGTGGCATACTCGCATGTTGCCCCCTTTCGATTCACTTGAAAACAGTGATTGCTATTCTTTTTTGTTTGTTTGTTTTCTTTTCTCTTCGTTGTTTTTGAAAAGGCAGAGCACGTGAGAACTACGCACGCAGAAGCGGTGCTATCAAGCTGTACATGATGGCGTGTCACCAAGTTTTTTGTTTGCTTTTGTTTTAAACAAAAGCGTGACTTGCCTCAACTCACTGGGTATCAAAGGCTTCAAAACGATCTGCTAGCACGAGCCGGTCAAACATCGCCTTCACTTCACGTTCGTAGTCCACATCATCGTCCGCGTTGTTCCGATCACACTGGAGGGTCAGCACACGAATGTCACGTGTAGTGAGCTGATACGGCGCGTCGCAGAGGGCCTGCGAGTACGCTGAGAAGGCAATTCGATTTGAGCCGGTCGTGTCAAGGGATCGGAACAGCTGCAGAAAAGTCGTTTCCACGTCGCGACGGGACATGTTGTGCACGGTGGCGTTCTCGTCTTCATCAGTCTCAAAATCCATCTGCTCCTCCGTGAAGAACTCGATCAGGCGAGCCCATCCGTCCACGCACGGCTCGTACATGACCGTGTCATCCTCCTCAAGGTGTGGTGTCGCCAAAGGAGACGAAAGAATGTAAAGAGCTTGGGTGCTGGAGAGCTGGTACGAAAGCGTCAACACGCGCTGTACTTGGCGAGTGTAGAGACGCCCAGTGTGCTCACCATCGAGCGAGGAAAGGGCATTCAGAAGAGGCCCAGCCACAGCGTTGCTTGCGTCCGGTTCTGCGGCAGGTGCCTGCGCAGGCGCTTTGGTGGCGGCAGACTCGGCAGGGCGGTTGGCGCCAGGATCCTGCTCGAGGGCTAACTGCTTGAAGTAGGCGGCACTCCAGCTCAGGATATCCTCAGGCTGCGAGCGCAGCACCTCGCGCGCGTACTCCTTCAAGACCTCAGGGAAATCGGGAGGAAGCTGCTGGCGTGGCTGGTAACGCGAGTTTAGCGTTCTCTCCCGAAAAGTGGTGGCTTCGGCCATGCTTAACAAACCAGGCTGGCAATCGTTTTTTTTTTTTTCGTTCTTCCGACCTGTTGTATGTAAACAGTAGTCGAGAAATAGTGGAATAGAGAAAGGGGGGAAGGGTGCAAGTGGGGAGATGTTTAGCTGTCACACAACATGTATATCTGTATTTGCAGTCTCTCTCTCTCTCTCTCTCTCTCTCTCCAACAAGCTCCATTTGAAATGAACGAGTGGAATCAGTGCGTTGCACATTATCTTTTTTATCATTGCTATTATTATTTTGAAGGTGGTGGTGGCGACAGTGAGTGCATTACCATGGGGGGAGAGACGGACACCCCAATTCTTTTTACGTTGATTGTTCATGTTTGTTTCTATTTTCTATGAGCAGCGACTTGAAAGGCACGATGTTCTTCCAAGTGTCCTAGGCAATCGCATGTTGAAGCACAAACATGGACAACGTGACGAGGAAAAACAGCCCGTTGTCAACAAAAAAAAGGTAAAGATAAAAAAGGCCGAGAACAAAAACGCACAGCAAGCCAAAAGTACACTAGTGCAGCACAGTAACGGAATCACGCCGTATGGACAGACAAGCTCTGAGTCACAATGTAAGAAGACGAAACAGACAAATGGTCAAGCATCTGAGAAAACAGAGAAAAAAAATGTTGCAAAGCAAAACCATGGACGTACGTTCTGGATTCTGTGTTGCTTGCGATTGGTGACCGACTTCACAGTAGGTCGTGCTCAAACATCGTAGGAGCTGTAGAGCACATCGTTGATGAGCGGAGCTAGCTCAAATGTCTCATCGTCGATGAGTTCGCACGTGCCGTTCTTTCCGATGAGAAACTTTCTCTCCGGATCAAGCCAACGCAGTTCAAACTCGTTGTTGACGAACACCTGAAGAGCCCCGTTGGAGAGCAGAATGGCCGTGATTGTGCGATCGGCACTGCAGCGAAACCAACGGACATAAAGCACAGGCGCACCTTTTGAAGTAAACATGTTTGTGGGAGGAAAGTACACAGACATGGTGCCAGGCGGGCGTTGCTGCTTCGTCATGTTTGTATCGTGTGCGACGATAGCCTCGAGGGCCTGATAGGTACCCTTTACGCGTGGGTTGGATTTGGCCATCGCCAGTGGCATCGCCACGGTCACATCCTCCTCGGCACGGCACTCCATCTGAATGTTCTCCACGACAAAAAACTGGTGCTCCAGCATCGAAAAAACGGCCGAGTGCGCGGTGAATTCGCTGTTCAAGAAGACCGCGCCAGTGCGGCCTGGTTGAGCGTGGTACACAAAGGCGAACGTTTCCTCTGTCTCGACCGGCGGGTAGAAGTAAAAGTAGCGGAGCCACTCACCATTGAGGATGTCTTGGCGCTCCTGCGCAGTGGGCATGCGGGACGGGTCAATCTCATTGCGATCACTGCGCAGCTTCGCGAAGGGCTTCCACGGCCCTTTGGGAAGCTCCGCAATCTCCTTCTCAAAGTGCTCCGGGACGGGTGGAGGGCGCTGGCGGGCACTACGGTTGCGCGGTGCGACGCGTGCCCCGCGCCGCCCGTGCCGCCCTCGTGGGCCGCCATCGTCGTCGTCGTCGCTGCCGTCAGAAAAGTCGGCCTCCTCGTCGTCCTCGCCTTGAAAAGGTGCGCTGTCGCTGTAGGAAGCGATCTCCGAGGCCGCATCGAGGCGTTCTCGCAGCGTACCCTGTGCAATGCCCATGTGCGCGGTCACCGCGGCGGTAGATTTGGAGGAGGACTTTCCCGATCGTTTCAGATGCTGCGCAGGCGACACGGTCTTGCCAGAGCCGCCCTTTTTAGAGCTGGTGAAGTTCGCACGATTCGCGGCGAGACGGCTTGTCGAGCCTAGTGATGGCGGGGCGCCGTAACTTAACGGCTCGTCCATCACTACCCCCGCAGACGCAGCGGAGACAATGCCCGCAGCTGCCCGCGGACGGCAGGCCGCCACGCCACTCTTCGTGTGCTCGCGCAGTGCTTTCGGGTTACGGTGCACAACGCCGCAGCAGGCACATGTGCATCGCCGAGTGTAATCGCGGTAGCAATCCGGGCACAAATCCTGTCCGCAGGTGCAGTGAAAAAAGTGCATGCTCTTCTTTGTACGGCCGTCGGGGAAAAAGTCGTAGAGACAGGCATCGCAAGTGAAGCCGTTGGCATAGGTCTTGTTGGGTATTTCCAAAAGCTCCTTGAATGTGTGCGGATGCTCCAGATTGGCGAGCTGCTCCGTGCCGTTCCACACGATATGCGCGCGTTCTTGGTGCTCCTCCGTCATGACGCGAAAGGCCGTCAGGAGCCACTGTTGCTCCAGCATGAGGCGGCGGGCGAGCAGCGCGCGGCAGTCGTGCTCCTGTCTCATGAAGACCTCCATGGTGAGTTCCAGCGCGAGTTTCTTGGATGGGGTGAGCGGTTTGATGAGTTCATCCGTGGAAGACGCGTTGCGGGGAATGGAACGTGGACGCTTCTTCGCCGTCGCCTTCTTGGCCTTGTGCGACCTCTTATTGCTGGTGTTGTTGCTGTTGCTGTCGGCAAGGAAGGGGTCCGTCGGCACAGCAGCAGGAGGAGCAGGAGGCAATGGCGGGGCGGGTGCCGCTTGACGGCTAGCTTGTCGACTGGACAGGTGAGACGGGAGACGGTTCATGTTAACGCTCGTTTCACGACTCCCAGGATGCGAGACGCCGTTCAAGATTGATGAGGAGCGCTCGCGTAGTGTTGTGTCCCGCGGGCGTGAGCGTGACGCCCCACTGTTCCCATGAGACTTCGGCGCTGATTTTGCCGTAGAACCCTCCTCATCTTCCAAGTCGGAGTTGTGCTGTTTGTCTGTGTCCTCCTCATCGTTCACGGCTGTCGTAGACACAATGTGAAGCGAGCCGCCCGTCGGCAGCGCAGGCTCACTGCGTGAGAGACGGCCACCATGTGGCCTACGTGGCTCCTCGCGCGTACCCATCTCAAACTCGTCCTCCAGTCGCGTGCACACACCCTTGTCCTCCACACGCGAGGTGGCCGTCCGCCGTTGGCCGTCATTTGCTGCGCTGATGTCACCGCTGCTGTGGCCAGTGGTGCTCGGCGTGCTGTTCACCTCGTACGCATTCGACGGCGATGAGTGCTTTGGCGTCGCGGCGTCGGTCACCTCATCTGTGCGTGCGTCAGCGACGGGGCCGCGAGAGCCAGCGCGGGAAGCAGGGGCCGATGATCGACGAGAGGGTATGCGTGACGACGGGGCTGTTGCCGCAGACGTGGGTGCGACCGCAGATTTACTCTTCGCACTGCGCGCACGACGGCCGCCGGCTTTCGTGGCAGCCTTTGCCGTCTCTTCTGCGATCACCTGGGAAATCTCTCGAATGGGTTTGCTCCGTTTCTTTGTGCTCGCACGGACATCGTACACTTGCACGGACGGGGTCCCGCCCATCATGGCACTCTCCTTGGCGACAAACTTGAGGGAGTCTCTCTTTTGCGGGTCATGAACGTCCTCGTCCTCCTCATTCGCTGCTCTGAGACCGCGTCGTGACACACTCACGTCGCGGCTGCCTGCGCGGCTTTGGGTGCGCGAGGCCTTGACACCTTCACTGCGCTGCTCGACAGCCTTGAGGAGGGTTTCCTCGTCGTTGGAGAAGAAAAAGTCATCCTGTACGCCCAGAAAAGCGGTGACCGCGCTGGGAGGGGCCCGCGCGCGGTTGTTCCAGACCCGCATCGCAAGGATCGCCTCCACAGTCGGGCGCTGCTCTGGGTTCACGACCAGAACCGCCTCGACGAGCTGCTTCAGCTCGCTCGGCACAGTGCAGCCCACAGGCCACTGCCACTCGCCTCGCGACACACGCCGCAGCAGCGCTTCGTTGATGCGTTTCTGCGGAATAGCTGTGCCCTCACTGGTAGTGTCGACGGAGGTGCCGTGGCCTGTGGAGGCACCTTGCTCGCCGCGTGAGCCCTCGTTTGCCTCCACTGCAGGCGTTGTCGGGTATGGGTTGCGCTGCGTGAAGATGGAGAAGAGCACGATGCCGAGCGACCAGACGTCCGCACTCGCACCCACACTCACCCGTTGCTCCTTGTGCAAGGCGTTGTGCGCCATCTCAGGTGACATGAAAGACACCGTGCCAGCCACCACATCACCTGCTGGTGGCTTGAGGGTATTGCAGGAAAGTCCAAAGTCGATCAGCTTCAAGTTGCCCTGGCTGTCAAAGACGTAGTTCTGCAACTTGACATCTCTGTGAATGCAGCCTTCAGCGTGCACGCAGCCCACCGCCTGTGCAGCTTGGTGGGCAATGAAGAGCATATCACGTGTGCTCGTCAGCCGTGTTGACAGCAGCAAGTCGTGCAGCGTACACGGCATGCAAAGCTCCATCCCGATGACAATCAAATCGCTTGTTTGATTGAGGGCACCAAACTCGAACCTGGGGAGCGGCAGCGCACCCTTCGTGCACACCTTGCGCAGCACATCGAGCTCCTGTCGGAGACGAGTCGTTTTGCCCGTGCTGATTTTCACAGCAAGCTGAGGGTAGTCGGCGCTTACGGCACGATAAACGGTGCCGAACGACCCTTTCCCAATGCACTCACACATGTGTATGTCCATTGTCATCGAAGAGTCGGAGGAGCCATCGCGCTCCCTTTGAGGAAATGTGAGTCGCACCCGCCGGACGGCATCGCCATCGTAGTCAAGGGAATCAACTTTTCCAATCATTGGTGCGGCGTCAAGAGGAAAGCCAAGTGCGTGGGTCTTTGCCAGAAATGAAAAAGATGAACGCTTACGACGAAGAAAACAACAAAATAAAAAGAAATCTGTATCTATGTGTCAGCGGTGATGCGATTACAAAGTACTCGTTTTGATGCTTGTAGACGGAGTCTATTGAATAGAATTCTATGTGGATTCGCAACGATGGCGGTGTAACACGGGTGTGTGTTGGTAAGGATGCTGGTGCGAGGTGAACAGCAATCCGAAGCGCAGCACACACACACAAAAAAGACAACGGTGACAATAGCGAGAGACCAGCTGGATCGAGATGGAAAGCTGCTTCGCCTGGCAATCTGTGGCGGTGGAAACAAAAAAAGAAAGGTATCAGACGCGCAAACAGAGAACCTATGCGACTGTGAGCAGCCTGCAAAAGGTGGCAATCCGCTGTGATGAGTATCACAACAGTGCAGCACCACGTAAATAGATGCACTAAGAGGGAAAGGACGATAGTTGTGAGGAGTGTTGGTCGTGCATCCATGAGTGACAATAGGGTGACAGTTGAGAGCGGGAAAGGGGCATCGTGTTGAAGGGATTGGATCGCAAATTGGCACGAGGCAAATGTGCCTGAATCAGCTTGGAGACAGGTCGTATGTGCCTGCTCGCCGATGTGGATATGGGGACTCCATTCTCTCTTTCTTGTCATGATTGGTTAATAGTCGTTTTTTTTTCTTTGTCACTGCACGCAAGCAAACAAGTTCAAGCAGTCAAGTACAATCGGGTTTACGGTGTTGAAGTCGGGCACGATTGCCACAAACAAGGAGAAGTCTCTCCACAATTGGTCTCTGTCAAGGGCGGAGTCCTGGGAAAAGTGCGCTGGCAGCCAGCTTGATGAAATCTTCGCGCACGTCGGGATTCACCAAGCACTCGAGGTAATACAGTGAGGTGCCGGAACGCAAGTGTTTGCGATCCGCTGCGCTCTTCGAGTACTTTTCCCATAGCGCGGAAAGATAAGCCTGATTGTCAGCATCTAGAAGAGCTGAGGCGTCACGAACGGCACCGGTGGCGTCGATGAAGCTGCTAGACACGAAGAAGTGCACCTTCTCAGCACTGGAAAGGCAATGGTTGAGCAGGTAGAGTTCTCGATCACCATCGGTTGCCAATACTGTGCGTTGGCTAGCCATAGTGTCGAGCACAGAACAAAACAAAATAGAACAGATGACAGGCGGCCACGTCAACCCTTTACTGTAAACGCAACGTAGCGCAACCTTGCAGAGATAGGAATGGTAAGACAATTGTTTAAGGTGGGGAAAGAGTGAAGCGTGGAGAAATAAGTGCCAAGGAGGAGTGCGTGACGTTCATCAGTCAAGACGGAAGGCTACCCTCTGTTTGTTGCGTTGGGGTGGTGCGGTCTTTCGTTTCTTAGACTTGTGTTGCAAGCCGGCGTCGAAGTGTGCACTGCCTCGCTGTCTCTGCTTGACTGATCTTTTTTTTTTTTTTTCTGTCTTGTTCTTTCTTTCTTTTTTTTTTTTTTTGTGTGTGTGGTTGTGCCTCGTGATTCAATGCCATCATGCGACGAAGGTTAGGGATAGCTCAGCTCAGCGCGTGCCTCCTCCAGCTCCTTTGCAAAAAACACCTCCATGGTTCGCTGGATGGAGCGCTGGTGATAGTACTCCTCGGTGCCTTCCTCAGGCACCAGAGAGGTCGCGGTGGGGCGCGGACTTGTGGTCTTCCCGTAGCGCCCGCTTGGAGCAACAGACGCAGCAGCAGCAGCGCTACGGCTGTGCGTCGTGGTCGCCGCGGTGTCCGGTGCGGAGGTCTCCGTGGATGTGTTTGGGTGCTTCGGGGGCGGGGTTGGCACGTGTGCGGTGGTGCCCGAGCGAGCTGCGCTGTCTACGAGTGGGTCATCACGCGTCGTGCACCGCGCCTCGCCGGCGGGGACAGATGATTTCGCACCGGCAGCACCTTCAGCAGCAACTTCCTGTCGACCTAGTGCTTTGGACTGCAGCATGGAGAACGCCAGAAAGAGACTCTGAAGCGTGGTATTCGATGCATCTAAGCGGGCCTGCTGCTCCAGCAAGCGTTGACGTTCCCTCTCACGGGCCCGTTCGCGCTCAGCCGCAGCCTGTTGCTCCCGCGCCTGTTGCTTTGCCAAGTAAGCCTGGCGTTGGCGTTCAAGCTCTTCGTTAATGGCTTGATGTTGCGTCAGCAGTTCATTGTAGCTCAGGTCGTACAAGTAGCGTCGGGCCACATCGCTGAGCACCTCATACGCCTCTTGAACGTCCGTGAAATACGAGGTCGTGTCGGTCGCGCCGTGCCGTCTCGTCAAGCTGGACGTGCCACCAAACAGAATATCATGCTCCAGCGCTTCATATCGGTTCATGGTATTGGCTAAGCGAGATGCACCGGATTCGTTGCCGCCGTCTCGGTCACTCTGTACATGACTTGTGGCTTCGAGCCCGGCAGCTGTCAGCGTTCTGTCCGGGTGGAATTGTAGCGCGAGTTTCTTGTACGCAGATCGGATTTCCTTCCCGGAGGACGCACTTGGTACCCCCAAAATCGCATAATAATCTTTAAACATCAGTGCAAGCGTGTCTGCGAAAGAGAGTGAGCGGGAAAATCAAGAAAAGGGAGGAAACAAAAAAAAAAAGAAATGAATGGAGCTTGCAGCTTGTGGCCTCCCGAACAAGAAAAAAAAAAGAGCAAGTTGTGGCAGGCCGTCACAAAGTGGGAAAACAAAACAGTAGATAGTCCAATTTTGGTTCGTGTATGTGTGTATCTGTGTGTGTGTGTGTACTTGTGTGTGGCACCCGTCACGGCATCAGACCCCGAAATGATGTGTCTGTGTGCGAAAGGGTCGCAGGTCAGCCAACAACGCTCTGGCAGTGTTGAAGTGAGTAGAAAAGATGAATGCAGATGGCAGGTCCGAGGCTGGGCAAAAAATTGAGGCAAAACAAAGAAGACCTGTCCAGGCATACGAAATCAGCGTGTCTCGAAGAGCACACAACTGTCGTGTGCAGAGCCGTGTTCTTGTTGTGTGCGCACGCAGGCGTGCAACTCAAACTCCACAGAGGCGAATAGGCACGATGTGTGCAACAAGGTAGTGGAGGGTTATCTTCAGTCATTGTTCGCGAACGAGAGAGAGGGGGAGACCTCATTGGTCGGCAGCGTGCGATACCTCTGAATTGTGGATTTGCGAGAGCAAACACATAAAGGTGACTGTGATTACTTTAGTGTTTAGTGTGTGTGTGTGTGTGTTGTAATAATACAACGCTATTAATCGTATTAAACGTCGTGTGAAATAAATGCACAAAAAAGGGGGAAAAGAGAAAGGGTGTGAAGGGCCGGGAGGTTAGTGCGGCGCAGGTTCAACTTGAACGACGGCTCTTCTTCGCATCCTGCCGCTCACGGGAGCTCAAGAAGGCGTTTTCAATGGCCTCAATGCCCATCACCTCATCCACACGGCGCCCCTTCATCTTACCGGCACGCTCCTTCTTGACGTAGTATGAATCCTTCAGCAGCTCATCGAGCTCCGCCTGCTTCCACGCACGGCTGCGCTCGTTCTTAGACATCTTCACACTCTTTAATTCGTCAAGGCGCTCGTTGCGCTCAACGCGATGCCGCTTTGCGTCTGGCCCACCCTCTGCCTCCTCGTTCCGTTCTCTCTCATCGGCCTCTCGCTGGCGCTTCTCCTTCGCCTTTGCAGATAGCTTGCCCACAAACGGGGCAAACTCATCTTGCAAAGGGATTTTGAGAACTCGCATCCGCTTGATCTCACCACAGCTGGGAACCTTGAAGAGGGCAAAGCCGTGCGTCAGATCGGTCAGGTCAATGTGCTGTAACTGGAAAATGTATCGACACTCGTGCTCCTTGTACGCACGGATAAACGACACGAACGCACGCGAGGCGAGTTTCATCAGCTTATCCTCGCTGTCTGCGACCTCGTGGCGACGGAGGGCGAGAATGCACGGGCTGTCACACAAGTCGCCCTCCACCACCTTCTTCCCCACAAAGCGTAGATTCTGACCGTCCTTGAGCAGCTTGTGCTCTTCATGGAGGCGCTCTCGCCGCTCCTTGCGAGAGAGTTGGTGTTCACGGTGTGCCTGGTGAATGGCCTTGCGCTTGTCACCCTGGTTGGAGCTGGAAAGGGTGCGACGCGCATTGGTGTGCTCCACCTCGTCCTTGGCCACCTCCGTGTCATCGAGTTCGTCATCGAGCGGCTGAAGCGGCACATTTTGAAGCTTCATGAAGGCGATGTACTCCAGCTCCTGCGGCATGAGGAACACCACGCTGGTACCGCTTCGGCCCATGCGGGCTGTGCGGCCGATACGGTGAATGAAGGTATTGGGATCAACAGGCGGGTCGTACTGCACAACGACACTCACCTCAGGGATATCGAGACCACGCGCAGCCACGTCGGTGCAAATGAGCACGCACTTGCTCGCTTTAGTGACAGCGCGATGAACTTTCTGGCGCTTGTCCAGCTTCATCTGGCCGTGAAGAGCAAAGACGCGATCCTGCTCGTCCGCCATGAGAACAGCATTGAGCGCCTCATAGAGCCAATCCACGCTCGCGCACGTCATGACGTAGACCAGCACCTTATCGTCCTTGTGGTCAGCGAGAAACGCCATGAGACGATCGAGCTTTTCGCTCGCCTTGGTGAAGGCATAGTAATTGACGAGCTGTTCCGGGATTTGTGGCTTCGCTGCGTCGGATGCGGAGGAGTTGAGCGACGCCACACGCACCGTGACGGAGACTGGGTTGCGCATGCCTGCGCGTGCCAGCTCGGCCAGTTCCTTCGTCTGTGTAGCGCTGAAGAGTCCGGTGCGTCGTTGCTTAGGTAGGCGTTTCAAGATGGCGTCCAGTTTCGCCTTGAAGCCAAATTCAAGAAGTTTGTCGGCCTCATCGAGGATCAGCAGTTCCAAGTTGCTGCAGTTGAAGAGGCTTGAATGCTTGGAGGCGACAATGAGCTCATAAAGACGACCAGGCGTGCCAATCAGCACGTTGCCGCCGTACTTGTTGAAGTCATCTACGTCGTGTTGGATATCGCGGCCACCAATGTAGCACTGATAGGAAAAGTTGGGAAGCCCTGACTTGCCTCCCTTGTACTCCTTGCTGATGTAGTAAAAGAGCTTCTTTGCAACTTGGAACACCTGTTGGGCCAGCTCGCGTGACGGCAGCACAATGACGGCAATAACGGCATTCTTCTGTGTGCGGCAGATTTCGAGGGAGCGAGGACGAAGCATCATCTCGATGCAGGGGATCAAATAGGAGAGCGTCTTGCCACTGCCCGTGATGGCCTCAACAACGACGTCATAGTTGGACAAGAAGAGCGGAATCGTACGCGCCTGGACGGGGGCCATTGTTTCAAACTGAAGGCACTCTTTAAGAAAGCCAAGGGTCGGTGCACTCAATTTCGCACCCTTCATGGTGTCCCACGTGTTGGATGGGTTTGTCGACATCTTTGACTGAAACCGGAAAAAAAAGTATGACTTGCCCGAGCAAACACATAGCGGAGGAGCGGGGGGGGGAACAAAAAGAAAAGGCAAATGAAATAGGATAAAAAGAAAGCAGCGGCAACGGAGGAAGTGGAAGACGATAAAAGGAGAAGGTAAAACAGAGACCAGCGAGCTTTTGTGAGACAACCACAGAAGGGGATAGAAAAGCTGAAGAAAGCAATCCCCAGCGAACCGCTAGAGAGTGGAGCAGGGGTATTCAGGTGCTGTTTGTGTGACAATAGTCGTCAGGGTGACTGACGAACATGTCGGTGAATCAACAGAAAGAGGAATGAAGGGTGTCATCGTGCAGCATCGCACTCATTTGGTTTGGTTTGACTTTCAAGGCTCTCTTTAATTCATATTCTTTGCGGGTTTTTTTTTTCAAGTTGGTTCGCACGTTAAGAGAATCGATGTTAGGCATGCGTAGATGTGATTGGGTAGTAGGCAAGTAAACAAGTGTGCAGAAAAGTGGCGTTCCACGATGAGCGTCACAAGTAGGTCACGTGGGTAGAAAACCGGAATCACTGCCGTACACGTCCTTGATGAACCTGTCGATCGTACTGAAGTAATCTTGACACATGGGAAGATCGTTGTGGTGACCTTCCTCAAATTCGGCAAAGCGATGCAGAGGCGGACGTCCACGTGTGTAGCTTCTACCTTCGTTGCCATGGGTTCCACTCTTGGCGGTGGTGTAAAGGCGCCTCATTTGCGTCGGCGGGATAAGCTCATCTGCTTGGCCTGACAGAAACAACAAGTCCTGCGGCAACCTGTCAATCAGTGCTATGCTGCGCCAGCGCAGCTTGAGTATGAGCGGCTTAAAGTAGTAGTTCAAGAGGCACACGGCAAACTCAGGTGCCACGGCGCAAATGTGGTGAAGCGCATCGGATCCGAGTGCGGAAGTCATGTCGCTGATAGACGTGAAGGTGTTTTCAATGATAACACCCGCTATGCGCGTGGCGTTCTCTGGCTTCGCTGCGAGGTGGATAGCCACGGCTCCGCCAAGACTAGTGCCCATAACGAAGATGTGCTCTCGCGACACGCGTGGGTCGTTCCAGGCGAAGTCCAGCACGGCCTGAGCGTCCAGCTCGAGGCCTTCCTGCGTGATCTCATCCACGTCACTGCTCTTACCGAATCCGCGGTAATCGACCACCATGACAGCGCAGCGGAGTCTCCCGGCAAAGGCGTGGGCGAGAGGGATGCGATGGCCGGCGTTGCCCGCGTTGCCGTGGAAGTACACGAGAAAGAACGAGGGAGGCTCGCTGGTGGCGCCGCCTTGTCGCGTCATGTGCGGAGCGTCCGCCATACTGCTGCTAGCGGCGCCGTCTTCATGGTTCAGAGATGTGCCAATAGGCACGGTCGTGGTTTGAGATCCCTCTCCACCGCGGCGTGGGGTCGGTGGTTTACCGGGCCAGATGATGAAGCCGGTGAGATGCAGTCCGTCCGCTGTCGTGATGACCACGTCTTCCGAGAAAGGGATGCCCAAAGTGACCGGGGAGTCGCACACCACGCGGCTATCCTCGGGAGTTTCTGGAACGTAAAGTATGGTGCTTTGCTGTTTACGGAAGCGATAGCCAAGATACCATAGTGCAGCGGAGAAGACAGTGAGGAGGACAAAAAGCCAGATTAAAGTGGCAGCTAGAAAGTCTCCGAAGTTCATGTTTCACCAAAGTATGTGCGAACTGAGAAAACAACCAATACAATAGACAAGAAGGAAAGCGCGAGAAAAACGCGGGCAATTGGTGATCAACAGAGTGATTCAAGAAAGAAATGAGACAGTGGTGAAGAGGCGTGGTAGAATGATAAAAAAGCACGCTAGAAGCCGCACGGAACAACGAGGCAGAGCATAACTCTGCACATAAATGGTGTGTCCGTCAGCATGGCATGTGAGAAAATAGAAAGCAGGTATCAGCAGGCATTGGCATTGTCGCACTCGAGCCTATTCCGGTGCAGGTGACACTGACCTTCCAGTCTTGCAGAAAGCAGCACACACAAACAGGACTCTGTCTGACCTTCTCTCTCTCTCTCTCTCTCTCTCTCTCTGCATTCACCAGGTTCAAGAAGAGGTGGCATGCACTTTGTGTCAAAGAGTCGAATCTGCTGTCCATGCACCCCGATCTGTGTTGTTGCTGTTGTTGTGTTTTGCAGTACATGCTACCACTGTTAAGCACGAGTTGAATACGAGGAGAAGAAGAAAAGAAACAGAAAAAGAACAGCACTAGAAAAAGAGGATAGCAAGTGGGTGCTGCAGTTGTCGTCGTACGTCCCAAGAAGGATTCCGTAAAGTGATTGGCACGGACGCTTCTGACTGTCTCCGAGACAAGCAAGACGAGGCGAAAGCAAAACGAAACAAGAAAAAAAAAGGGGGAGACAGCATCGCACCAGTATAGAGGTGGGAATGGAGGAAAACGCAATAGTTCACAGATGAACAAGCAACGAGGCAACGGCTGTTCTTTGCACGTATGGATTCGCGTCTGCGCAGCACAACAGCGTTGACGTGCTGCATCTGAAATGTAGCCATCCGCATGGAAAGGGGGGGGATCCCACTTAGCAGCAGCCGCCTCCACCGGCACTGCTCCCGCCCTGCTGCGGGTTCGCTGGTTGATTCAGATTGACGCTCTGTGGGAGCACCACACGCTCTTCCGCCACGGCTTTCTTGGCAATCGCGGACGTGGCGACGGCAAGGAATGCTTCTTCCACACCGGTGTTCTCCTTTGCAGACGTTTCAAAGTAACGAATGTCGCCGTCGCAGTGCGCTGCCTCCTTGTTCGCGTTCTCCTTCATGCACCAGGCCTGGACTGTCTTGGTGGGCACCTGGCGGCGCTCATCGAGGTCGGTCTTGTTACCAATGAGCACGCAGTCGCGGCGGCCAGCTTGAATGCTAAACTCCTCAAGCCACGAGCCAATGTGGGCAAAGCTGTCTTGCTGCGTCACATCAAAGACCACCATGCAGGCATCTGCGCCTCGGTAGAAGGCAGACCCAAGTGATTGGAAGCGCTCCTGACCAGCCGTGTCCCAGATTTGGAGCGTCACCACCTGGCCGTTGATCTCAATGTCTTTGGTCAGGAAGTCCGCGCCGATGGTGGCCTTGTAGCGGTTGTCGAATTTGTGGCTCACATACTGGTGCATCAGCGAGGTTTTGCCAACACCGCTGTCACCGAGAATGATGATCTTTAACAGTTGACGTTTAGACATGTCGCTAGTGTGTGTGTGTGGTTTCTGTTCAATTCTGTGAGGGTGTATATAACGTGCACCGCTTGCGTGTGTGTGCGTGTGTGTGAAAGAGAGCTTTGCGCTGTGTTGTGTCTGATGGGCCTTCGCAAGAAGAAAGGAAGGCGGAGAACAAGCAGTTGGTGTTGATGACTAAGACAGACAAGCAGCAATGGTCCCGTTTTCATTTTTGACGATACGACCACGAAAAGAAGGAAGAAGGGAGGTGGGCAAGAACGAAATTCGGGACTGAATCAGTTTTGAGATAGGTATTCAAAGCCACGCGCCTAGGGAAATAGGGCCTTCTTAGAGTCTGCCTGGCCAAGTTGATTTTTTTTCCTGCGCTACGACGAAGCGCAGCCACCCGCCGGCACGCTGCTAGCCCGTGTGCATGCGGCTCTGACTTTTCACTGCGATGGCGCCAACAGTGGTGTCATGCACAGCTCCAAGAGAGTGAGAGGAGAAGAAAAAGCATCTGAAGACACACAATTGTGTCTCCGTGTGGGTACGCCCTTGGCATCCATTGTTGCAGCACCATTCTGGGACGTGATGAATTAAGGCACGGGCGCGTATTTCACATCAAGCACAAAATGTGCGGCGGGTGTTGTTGATGGGAGGCTATTGTTATTTGTTGTTGTTTTCTTGCGACAAGGAAAAAAAAAACTGGCATCCGTGCTGTTTACATACCATGAGAATCAGAGCGACACAAGAAAGTGATTGTGACTCCCTTTTTTTTTTTTCAAGAAAGAAAAAAAAGATCATCAAATCACTGAAGGTGCTAATTCTTTCTGTGTCAACATCCACTGTTTGCATTCTCAAGCCATTACGAGGTATATTTGTGTTTCGACTTTCATTTTCGGGGTTTTTTTTGTCACGCGCTGCCGTTTCTCACCCAGCGTATTATTTTCAGTTTTGCCGGAAGAAGTAAAAGTAAAATAATGAATTGTGGCTGAGTACTTGCCTGTTTTTTTTTTTCAACTTTCTTTTTTTGGTGTTGTTTCACGTAGACAAGCGAAGAGTATCCCAGTGTCGTAGTGCTCGGCACATCCATGTTCGCAGAGATACAGCATACAATCACACAGTCACGTTGGGATCTGATCACGTTCGCGTATATAAAGTCGAAGAGCTGTGAGCCCTGCGGCTGCTCGCGCTCAGCAGGCTGCCCCAT